>JAVJIF010010412.1:0-134496 GCA_038442645.1 Agave tequilana | reverse complement strand
CAACATGTTATGCTTTATCTGAATAAAAATTAGATTTTTATTACTTTTTTCTCTCTTTTTTCAGGTCCAATGTTTAATGGAGAAGGAGGCCCAAGAATTATAATTTTTGAGGAATTAAAGAATTAATTAGAAGCCCACAAGAAGAAAGCCCAGATCTATACAGTTCCCAAAGCGTATTCTCTATTTCTAGAAGATCCACTGAGCATACAAGATACAACAGAAAGGCACAAAAATCCGCTAGCTCAGCGGCCAAGAAACGACCGCGGAAACGCGGCTTATGCCATGGACCCGCGGCAATCTTTAGGCCGTTACTTCAGCGTTTGATCCGGAGACTGAAGTGGGATGGCCTCCTCTCATGAAGACTATAAATAGACCCCTAGGGCCTCTGTAATCGGGGAGGAGAAAAGAGCACTGTTTATAAGGAAATTGTTAGGGTTTCTCTAGATTTTCTTTTAGTCTCTTATGTAATTTTATTTTTCTCCTTCTAGAATCCAGAAAAGAGAGAGTGAGAGTGAGCAATCTTTGTAATTGGAAACAGTGATAACGCAATACAAGGATCGAGTTTTCAATCTTCATCTTCTCTTGTTCTAGTGCATTATTTTTCTTTAAGCTTTTACTTTCTTCTATTTCACTTCTACAATGAACTGTTTCTTGTTCTTTATTTCCATGTCTAGCTAATTTATTAACATGACTAACTAACTTTTAATTTTACTAACTACTAACTCTTGGGTGATTGCTAACTTATATGATTCATTGGATACTTTCTTCTTTTAAGTCTTGCAATCTACAAGTCTATTTTACCTCCAATGAAGATGAGTTATTTTTTATTCTTTGCAAATGCTAAGTTCTCCCTCACATGACTCATGTGAGCCTCACTTAGAGCCTTGTCCTTAGAACAAGTGCCTGATGAAACTTGAAGATGGAGCACTTCACTATGCCAATGACTACATTACAAATTCTTATTTCATGCTCGCTTTATTATAGCTTTAATGGACTAATGAATCTTGTATGTTTCTTAGCATCGTTAAAAGTGACTATCCTTGTTCCACTAATGAAAATCTATTTCGGGAGCTAATGATTCAAAAAGGCAACTAGCCTAGATGAGAAACACCTTCGACATGGGACAACACAAGAACTTGGCAAAGCAAGACATACCAATGCTGATGATTCGATATGAGGCATGCATCACCCAACGAGAGTAGTAAGTTAGTAAATTAAAATGTTAGTTAGTCTTGGCTTCTCTTTATATCATTCTTAAAAAAATCTCTCTTTTGAAAACTTCTTCTTTTCAAAAATCTTCGTTTTCTTCCATATTTATTCTCGTTTCTTCTTTTCTTTTACAAAACACCCAAAGATTTTTCACTTACCTTCCACATCGTTTTATTTTCCATTTCTTAAAACAAAGAAGAACCTCATTTTTCTTCACAAAGATTTCAATACAAACCTTGAAAGCTTCTATCACTAACCCTCCCTGCGGATACGACCCGTCCTAACTTATGCTACGAACGGTGATTCAGAAGGAGCAAAGTAAACCTGCATAAACATTCGAAGTTCTTGATCATCGGAACACGGCAACCAACGGTTTACTCTAAACCTCTTTTCAATACAATTAATCCTTTCGAACAGAGCTCCCACAAGAACTCGTCATAAACACGAACCCGTAAGTTCGCCTCCTTAAATACAAGAAGAACACTTGGTGATCTCTACACTTTGATCACCTAAAAATACTCTCACAACAAAGCTCCTATAGGATAGATATGACAATGGAAAGCTCAAGAATGTATGAGAAAAACTAGATAGAGCAGTAGTGGAAAACTCAAGAAATCTCTTTTGAAAAATACTCTTGAAAACTCTCCTTTTGATATGGAAGTATTAGCCCTAAAATAAGTGGAGAAAACCTCTGAAAGAGATGAGAAAAACTAGCTTGAAAACCCACTCAAAATCTTATTTAAAATAGCCCAAAACAGCCCCTATATATAGGCCTCAAAAATATAGTCATTGGAGTCAAACAACAGGTCAAAATGACCTGTCGGTCGATCAGCCGGTCAACCGGCCAATGGCCAAATTTCTGACTGTTGGGGCCTACCGGTCGACTGCCCGGTCGACCGTGCCCTGGATTAGACCTGCCGGTCGACCGCCCGGTCGACCTGGGTTAGATCCAGAGAGAGCAAAGCTCTCTGGACGGTCGATTGCATGGTCGACCGCCCATAAGCCAAATAGCCGTGCACGTTCTATGCACATCGGTCGACCGCCCGGTGGACTGACTTCTGTCTCAGTCGACCGGCCGGTCGACCGGCAGAAGGCCTGGTCTAAAAATTTTGGGGATCAAAACTAGGTTTTTAAAACTCTTATAAAATCCCATAAAATCACTAAAAATTCACAAAAATAATTTCATTGAAATACTTTGAAGTACAAATACGTATGATCAAAAATCAACACATGCTACAAACATTTGGAACCATTTTGTAATATAAAAATTTTGCCTTAAACAAAATCCGTAATTTTCAAAATCAATCTTTAATTTGAAAAACAATTTTTCAAAACTTCTCCAAATACAAAAAATAAGATATTTTAATATTTTTGACGCTTAGTGCGTATGGATATGATCCAATACACATATGAGATGAAATATCTATATTTTCACAATAAGCTTTAAAATAAGCTTTGATAAATACAAAACTCAAACATATGATACAGAATCACCAAATAAGTTTTTCTAAACATTTCAACTAACAATATGTATGAATGAAATCCAAAACACATATAAACCATATAGACTTGTTTTGATGAACGCTAATCATAAAACATAAAGATGTATACTTTGAAGCTCAAAAACCAAATGATATTTTCTAAAATAAAAAACTATTTATGAAAACACATATAAATTTTGTGTGTGTATGAGCTTGACCAATCCATAACTAATCTATCCTTTATATTTTATCTAAAAATAAATCTTAACACTTACAAACATGACTCAAGCCTTCACGAAATATTATCTTGAAAATTTTCTTCTCCATCTTAACTTAGTCCAAATCTTGATCCAATGAGCTAGACTCCTCTTGAGCACTTGATGCAATCTTGATGTGCGAGCTCTTGAATCAACACATTGTTGGTCCCAAGATGATGCAAATGCGGAACTTTCTATGTTGGCACTTATGGATCTAAATACCAAAACAACACAAATACTAAAACAAAGAAGGATTAAGTTAAACAAATAAATACACTTGCAAAAAGGAAATCAAATCTCAGAAAAGTTTAGACAAACGCAAACACGAGAGATTTATCCTGGTTCGGTCCTCGTGACCTACATCCAGTCCCCAAGCCACCCGCTTGAGATTTTTCTTTATCCTTGATTTTGTACACCCAAAATCACAACCATACACACACTTGACAAATCCCCTTTGCCAAATGTGTACACCTTCTCTTCCACCAAGAGAACAAACTCCACCTTGTACAACTGCTTCTACACCAAGAAGACACCCGTGTACAATGATTGCTTTGAGTATTACAACACTTTCCTATAAGCCTTGGTATTGTGTATGAACGTGGACAAGGTCTAGTATAGGAGAAAAACTTCAGAGAACTTTACTAGAGAATCAGAATTTGGTGAAGAAATGAAGTGGGAACAGTTTTCAGGATTGACAGAATTTTGTGGTTGAAAACTAAAGATTAGGATTGATATTTTGCCTTATATTAACAACCCTATTTATAGCTACACTCTAGGAGTAGTTAGGGTAGTTATAGGTGCAATTCAAATGTTTGAAACGTTGGAAAACGTTGCACAAAAGATCAGATAACAGAAACTGTCCAACAGTCAGAAACTGCCTATAGTCGACTTGCCTTTTGAGTTAGTCGACTATACTAGGCAAATTTCCAAAGGGTAGTCGACTAGTATTGACTATAAGTCGACTAGGTCAAGATAAGTTCAAGTGACAGGTTTCTGGATAACTGAACCAAGTCGACTGCAACTAACATCTAAGTCGACTGGGTCATGGATTAGTCGACTAGGGAATAAGGTTAGTCGACTACAAGGTCTATTAGTCGACTAATATTGTCTGTCAAGTCGACTAATGAACAAACAGAGAGTTGGGTTTTTTTTGGACACATGACTAGTCGACTAGGGGGTTTGGGTTAGTCGTCTACCAAGTTTATTAATCGACTAATAGGGACTATAAGTCAACTAATGGTCAATGATATATGTGTGTGTATCAAGGCTTTTGACATGCTATTTCACAATTACAAACCACATCATATCAACTCTCTTTGGGACATCTTGATCATAAAGAACTCTTGATTCGTCTTGTGCTAGAGCTCCAATTGAAATGCTTCACAAATGTCTTCATCATAATATGTTCCAACATTCTCTCCCTTTTTGATGATGACACGTTGTGTGCACAAGTGCTCCCCCTGTAGAAAATAAGTTATATTTTCCTCCCCCTGCAAAAATTGGTTATAACAGATAGAGAAATACTTTGTTCTCCCCCTGCAACAAATATATCATTAAATATATATATATATATATATATATATATATATATATATATGTTCTTATCAACTTTTTATATGGTACCTGCAAGATAAACGTTAGATGGTACCAAATATAAAAGAACATATTAACCTTTAGGAGTCCAATCCATTTAGAATTTGGTTTCCACCTGTTAGTATACACATAGTTGCAAGAATTACATATCATGAATGTATGATGCAATATATGTATTTTTATCATGAATACTTAAATTCTTAGGAATCCATATAAACTTATTTTCTTAGACTTTCTTTTTACAAAAGAACTATATGGATTACTACAATATGAATATTTTTCAACAAATCCAATACCATAACTATTATGTGACAACTTCTGAAAAGATAATAAATCATTCAATTTTTCTTTTCCTTGATTGAACTTAGTCACATTTTGCAAAATATCTTCATATTTCTTTTTGAAACTGAAATATCTTTATCTAAATTAGAAATCCTTTTATTCAAAGACTCAGTTTCCTTTTAAGAAAAATGTTCTCTTTTATAAATTTCTCATTATCATTTTTCAAAGATGATATGACTTTTTCAAACTCATCTTGTTGAGAATTTATAAAAGATACTTGTAAAGCATAACATGAATTTTCATTTAAAAGTTTTTCATTTTCTTTTGATAAAACTTTATTTTTCAGTTTTCATGCTTTAGATCATTAAACAATCCATGAAATGCATCAGAAAGTTCAGTAAATGATACCGCATCATCTTCTAGTGTCATGTAACAAAGATTGACACGTTCTGTGGTTTCTTCTTCGTCAGAGGACGAGGAATCACTGTTCTCCCATGAGACTTCATAGTTTTTCTTCTTTCTGAACTTTTTGCTCTTGATTTTACCTTTATTTTTGAGCAATGGGCAATCCATCTTCATATGACCTGCTTTATTGCAATTAAAGCATTTGAACTTACCTTACTTTAGAAATCTCCTGAATTTCTTTGAAAGCATTACCATCTCCTCTTCATCGTCATTGAATTGTCCATGTCGGAGGATGCATGGAAGGCAAGTTCTTTCTTCTTTGAGTGGTGTTGTCGTTCGTCCTTCTTTCTTTCTTCTAACTGCACTTCATATGCCATTAGATTACCGATTAGGTTTTCTAATGTCATAGTTGAGAGATCATTCGCCTCTTCAATTGCGGTTGTCTTCTTCTCCCATTCTGGTGTGAGTGCATTAAGGATCTTATGAACTCTTTCAACTTGGGTGTAGTCCTTTCCAAGGGATGCTAAGGAATTGGTAATGTCGGTGAATCTTGTAACCATTTCTGATATGATTTCATTCTCCTCCATTTTGAATAATTCAAACCTGTGGACTAGAACAGATATTTTAGATTCCTTAATTTTATTTGTGCCTTCGTGTGTTACCTGAAGAGTATGCCATATTTGATATGCAGAAGTGGCTGTTGACACACGGTTGAACTCTTCTTTGGTTAAGGCACAGAACAAGGCATTCATTGCTTTGGCGTCAAGGTTCGCATTCTTCTTTTGATCATCACTCCAAGCACTGTAGTTGGTTGTTGGCTTGGTGTACGATGCTTCTACGATGTTCCAAAGTTCGTAGTTGATCGATTGCAAGTAGATCCTCATTCTACACTTCCAATAGTTGTAGTTGGATCCGTCAAATAGCGGTGGACGTTGTGTAGAATGTTCTTCTTTGAATTGTGACGAAGGGAACTCCGTTGCCATCCTTGCTTGTGTTGACTAGGTATGCAGGGCTTGTATGCCGAATGTGAGACCTGCTCTGATACCAAATGTTGGTCCCAAGATGATGCCAAATGCGGAACTTTCTATGTTGGCACTTATGGATCTAAAATATCAAATCAACACAAATACTAAAACAAAGAAGGATTAAGTTAAACAAATAAATACACTTACAAAAAGGAAATCAAATCTCAGAAAAGTTTAGACAAACGCAAACACGAGAGATTTATCCTGGTTCGGTCCTCGTGACCTACATCCAGTCCCAAGCCACCCGCTTGAGATTTTCCTTTATCCTTGATTTTGTACATCCAAAATCACAACCATGCACACCACTTGACAAATCCCCTTTGCCAAATGTGTACACCTTCTCTTCCACCAAGAGAACAAACTCCACCTTGTACAACTGCTTCTACACCAAGAAGACACCCGTGTACAATGATTGCTGAGTATTACAACACTTTCCTATAAGCCTTGGTATTGTGTATGAACGTGGACAAGGTCTAGTATAGGAGAAAAACTTCAGAGAACTTCACTAGAGAATCAGAATTTGGTGAAGAACTGAAGTGGGAACAGTTTTCAGGATTGACAGAATTTTGTGGTTGAAAACTGAAGATTTGGATTGGTATTTTACCTATATTAACAACCCTATTTATAGCTACACTCTAGGAGTAGTTAGGGTAGTTATAGGTGCAATTCAAATGTTTGAAACGTTGGAAAACGTTGCACAAAAGATCAGATAACAGAAACTGTCCAACAGTCAGAAACTGCCTATAGTCGACTTGCCTTTTGAGTTAGTCGACTATACTAGGCAAATTTCCAAAAGGTAGTCGACTAGTATTGACTATAAGTCGACTAGGTCAAGATAAGTTCAAGTGACAGGTTTCTGGATAACTGAACCAAGTCGACTGCAACTAACATCTAAGTCGACTGGGTCATGGATTAGTCGACTAGGGAATAAGGTTAGTCGACTACAAGGTCTATTAGTCGACTAATATTGTCTGTCAAGTCGACTAATGAACAAACAGAGAGTTGGGTTTATTTTGGACACATGACTAGTCGACTAGGGGGTTTGGGTTAGTCGACTACCAAGTTTATTAGTCGACTAATAGGGACTATAAGTCGACTAATGGTCAATGATATGTGTGTGTGTATCAAGGCTTTTGACATGCTATTTCACAATTACAAACTACATCATATCAACTCTTTTTGGGACATCTTGATCATGAAGAACTCTTGATTCGTCTTGTGCTAGAGCTCCAATTGAAATGCTTCACAAATGTCTTCATCAAAACATGTTCCAACACACATGCTAGCTTTAATACTTGACTTCAAATCTTTTGTTGAAGCTAAATACCGATTAAGATCTTGATCAAATATCTGAGACTAAATAAATACAAGATCATTAGTACTATAACTACATGAGTTAATCATGATCAAAACTAGAGTGATGGGCCTTTGGGTCAATAATCTCTCCATTTTGATGATGACAAAGCGCATGGAGTTATATTTGCATGGATTAAAGTTAAGCTTCATAGAACCTCCCCCTTAACTCATGCATACTGTAACGCCCCGATCCCGCAGGTACGGGGACGTTATGGCGACGTACATACGCGAGGTGTAAACACGCTCACGCGTACGTTAAGCCTCAATACAGTACATAACCTCCATAAATACCTGGGGTCCAGCATGAGATAAGTACAAGAATACCTGCAGAAGAGGGTCAGTAATCATAACAGATATGGAATATAGGAACAAATAAGATAACTGAAATGAATTACTAAAAATACCTATGAATAGGCCAGATGAGGAATTTCCTAGGTGACTCCAAGGCACTCTCGGTACGCGGATCTCCAATCTGGGCACGCAAACCCAGGGTCGTCAGAAAGCGACCTAGTGAGTGGTAAATGAAGGAACAGTAATACATACATAGTAATACAAGCATGATACTAATATATAATACATGATGTGGTACAAGTGATATTATATCATAAGCATATGGGAAGCAGTAGAAATATAATAATATGTCATCTTTAGGTACCATCACTACCTAGCCGGTTATCATCAGGTCATGACTCTAATTCTGAGACGTAAGATGAAGACGGTTTGTAGAAACTCGATCCGTTTGCAAATTAAAAATCCCGGAGTGTCTCGCCGATACGGGCGACACCGGTTTGGCCGGATTTTCGATAAATTCTGAAAAATCCCCAAAATACCCAAACGTAGATAATAAGATCCTAAGGCACACGGTGAAGGCCGATTCTCAAAATTCTGCTCCGTTTGTGAAATAAAAATCGGAAGGCTGGTTATCGGTATCGATCGACACCGATAACGGAAATTTTCCAAAATAATCCAGAAAATTTCCAGAAAATCCTGAAAATCTCAAATATTAGAAAATGATTTTAGAAACTGAAATCAGCTCAATTGGATTACTACGGAGGTCAAATCAATTTTGTACGTCGTATCGCGTACCGATACGGTGATACGTACACGGGGAGCAGGGGGTTACACATACAATAAACAATAAGGATATTCAACAAGGTGCATAACTAAACAACAAACATATATGCTTAAACAAATATATAAACATGCCCCCTTAACTCATGCATAGCAATAAACGATAAGGATATTCAACAAGGTGCATAACTAAACAAACATATATGCATAAACAAAGATATAAACATGCATATATAAACTCTCAAAATTCTTCTCCCCTTTTTATCAATTCATCAACAAAGGGGCAAAGACAAACAAACAATAAAGATGTATATGCGATATACATTCATAAGAGGAGAGACGTAAAGTTAGCTCCCCCTGCATACATGCATTACATGAAGAAGGGATGACTAGACCCTAACTCACATAAAGTATAATATACAATATATAAGCGAAGATGTTAAGCTCACCCTACACACGTGTATTACATAAAGAAGAGAGGTCAAGATCCTCAATGTGAGATACGCTCCAACATGAATCTACATATAGAGGAGATGTTAAGCTTCCCTTGCATATAGGCAAACATATCAACAAATTTTAAACCACTTTTTAAAACAAATTTTTAAGATTTATTGAAGTCAACAAAATGAATTATGATACCAGTGAAATCAATTTGTAGTTGAAACAAGAGTTGGTACCACTTGTTAAAAAACAAATTTTTAAGAAACCAATAGTAGATTTTGATACCATTGAAGGTGAAACATGAAATATATTTTGATATCAAATAAATATAAATTGAAATACTAATTGAAATCAATGTATAAGCTTATATAGATACCAATTAACATTGGAATAAAATCAAGTTTAACATAAACATAATTTATGCTTTTAGAATGTAAAAATATTATAAAACAAGCACAATCAAATCATATATGTGTGTATGAAAAAATAAAAATACAAATTGAAATTGATACTGATTGAAATTTGAAGCATGCATATATAAGAAACACATATGATATAAAAATAAGATTCCTTGAAGATTATGTATAACTCATACCTACCACCCTATTCATGCACAAGTTTAAAAGATTTTCAATAAGGATATATAAGGCATGGTCGCCCATCCAACCGCCCTTAAGGGTAGAAGTTTTCAAAAATAAAAAATAAAAGTAATTATAAGTTGAAAATACTACCAAATGAAGAATAAATAACTAGTTTAAATTAAT
This sequence comes from Agave tequilana, assembly GCA_038442645.1. NCBI lineage: Eukaryota > Viridiplantae > Streptophyta > Magnoliopsida > Asparagales > Asparagaceae > Agave > Agave tequilana. The sequence continues at coordinate 124,612 of JAVJIF010010412.1, read as the reverse complement.
TTTTGAAAAACTAGTTAAAGATCCTTCAAAATATGAAACCAAATCATATATTCCCTGAAGAATGCTAAATACACAAGAGTTGACACTCGAAATTTGTAATGCTCATAAATGCTCATGAAAAATAAGTCATGACTAAATAAAAATAATGGGAGTGCATAAGAATCATGTGAGAGCATATTCATGAAAATAATCAATAAAGTTCAAAACATCAACATATGAAAATCATAAAAAAATTTCATTAAAATTAAACAAACTTCAAGGTATATGTATGTTCTATCAAAACTGAGAATATACATATATATTCTAAATAGAAACGAGTCCATAATTGAATTTGCATGAAGGTAAGTGACTCAAGGGTACATGTATATTTATTAACTTTAGACAGAAATAACATATACATGAAACAAAACATGTACAAAAATAGAAAAAACAAGTATAAATAAAAGAATCATCAAAACATTATACATGTACATGTAATGAGTACAAATGAGCAATGAAATATAAACATATAATAATCAAGTGTAGCTCACTACTTGTACAAGTATAAATACAAGTTTTAACGAAAATTATATCTAAATAAGTATTCACCAAATGAAGTACAAAACATAATTATTTAACATAATGAGCATAAAATCAAAACATGCTAAATTATCAAATGTAAAAGAATGTAAACTGAAATAGGAGTTAGAGATTGTTATCAAGCTATATGAACTATTCTCTAAGTCTCCAAACCATGATTGTCCACCCACCAAACATCTTTGATAGTGATGCATTAATTTGGTATGTCCATCTAGCTCATGCATCTACCACCAAGGCACCATACCTCTCACGTCTTGTGAGAACCCACACCTACATCAAACACAAGAGGTGGAGATTTTGGTACTTATTTTCTTTTAGGTCCACGGGGATTAGTATTATAAGAAACCCAAACATTATTATTTGCAACATTTATAGAATTTAATATATCAAAGCAAAACCTTGCAAGATGGCCTTTGCGGCCACAATGTGTACATTTGTACATTCTAACATGTATATGAGCGGTGTGAGAGTGAGCATGGAGTGCATATGTATGCCGTGGGGTTTGTGCATGAGCATGTGGAATTTGTTTCTTACGAAATATGAATTCCAATCTATTATGGTTAAATGCACATTGGTTCAAAGTAGAGCCCAAACATCAATGTTCTTCTTCATAATGCAAATATCATTATCAATTATGGAAGAAGAAACATGAAAAACAAAATCCTTATTCTTTTTAGAAATATTTTCTTTTTCTTTTAAATAATTTTCTTTTTCAAAGATTTATTTTCATTAAAATAATTTCCTTTTCCTTTTCCACCAAAAATAACTTGGTTTTTCAAAACTTCATTTTCTTTTGAAACAATTTCAAATTTATTTTTAAATAAATCCTTTTCTTTTGAAACCAAATCATTTTTAGTTTTCAAAATTTTGTTTTCCATTTTTAAATTCATAATTTTAAGAAGTTTTTAACAAAATAAAGCAAGCTCATCATATGACATGTCAACATCCTCATCAAGCTCAGATTCGAAATTTACCTCAAGGGGGTCATTCCCTTAGACCATGTAGCATATATTAGAATATCACTTCCATCATCCAAGTCATTCCCCATATAGTATTGCTTTTGTTCACCAAGGGATACAAGTGTGTTTCAAAATACAAAAGCTGAATCAAAGTTAGCAAATAATCATCATTTAGGGTACTCTTTAAAGCATGAAGATTTTTTGTGTTAGCCTCAAGATGTTTGCCATTTAAACAATATGAATCTTTAATAGTAGCAAGATAAACATGAATTCCTAGGGCTTTGAGGTATATTGACATCTTAACTTTCTAAGTTTGGATGTTAAGAATATCAAACATGGGAGGTGTCATGAAATTCATAGGTGTTAGCCTCAAGATGTTTTTTGTTAGCCTCAAGATGTTTGCCATTTAAACATTATGAATCTTTAATAGTGGTAAGATAAACATGAATTCCTAGGGCTTTGAGGTATATTGACATCTTAACTTTCTAAGTTTGGATGTTAAGAATATCAAACATGGGAGGTGTCATGAAATTCATAGGTGTGTGTTCAAAAATAGTGATTAGCTAAAATAAGAATCTTTACTCTAGGGTTGTTAGACCCAAATTAAGAGCACCAAGCTCTGACACCAATTGAAAATACACCTAGAGGGGGGGTGAATAGGTGTACAAGCTAATCTAATGATGAATGATGCGTAATTAAAATTATTTAAGAAAAATCAAGTCATTAACCAAACACACAAGGTATAATACAAGAGTGTAGCCGAACTCCCGGTGAAGGGCTCTGAACTATCTCCTCAAATTTCTTCTAAATTAAGAGTTAAGGTGTCACTATGACTCTCTTGGTTAAATACAAGTGTGAGCAAACAATCCTAAGCATATAACAATCTGGCACAAGATATATCAAGCATACAAAGAAGTAATAATGTAAGCAAGCAAGATATGTAAACACGAGAGAGAGAGAGCAATCGCAAACACGAGAGAATAGTTTCGAGGTTCAAGCACCCTTTCTCTACGTCCCCGCCTTCAACACTATAAAGGATTTCCACTATAAACGATCCCGCAAGATCACTCGGTGCCGCAACACACCTACAATGAGTTCACACTAGACCTCTTGGACTCACTAGTCTCTCTCTTGTTCCCGCAAGAGCAACACACGCAAGCACACTAGCTTGTGGAGGCCGCACCTCTACACCGAGCTCCCACAAGAACTCGTCACAAACACGAACCTGCAAGTTCGCCTCTCAATACAAGATGAACACTTGTGATCTCTACACTTTGATCACCTAAAAACACTCCCACAAATAAAGCTCCTATAGGATATATATTGGCAATGAAAAGCTCAAGTATGTGTGAGAAAAACTTGATAGAGTAGTAGTGAAAAACTCAAGGAGACTCTTTAAAAAACGCTCTTGAAACTCTCCTTTTGATATGAAAATATTGAAAGTACACCTAGAGGGGGGGTGAATAGGTGAAAGTGCTAATCTAGTGAACTTAATGCCAACTAAGTGTGCTAAATGCGGAAGCTAAAACAATCTTACAAGAACACTTAGTACAATCCAACAAGTGTTGCCGATTCCCCTTGCGAGGCTCTGGACAAGCACCTCTTGATTCCCCTTGAATGGGTTGAGGTTGCTATATGAAGCTCTTGTTGGATGAGTATAAGTGTTGCACACACACAAGCAATCCAAGCATATACAATATATAACAATATGAATAATATGCAAGGTGCAAATGCAAGCAAGTATGAATATGCTCAATCCCACGCAAAAATATATGATGCAATGAATGAATGATGCTTGCACAAATATAAGAGAGTAGAGTTGAGAGTAATGGATCAATCGCAAACACACAAATTTGTTTCGAGGTTCGAGCCCCTAGCTCTACTTCCCCGCCTACACCACCGTGTAGGATTCTAATCACTATAGGAGCCCCTAACTCCTCTCTCAACTTACAATGCCACCGAGGCAATACAACACACAATCCACCTCTACCGAAGAGGATACGGCCCGTAGCCAACCACAACAAATGCCTCTCCTTAAGAGGCTCACAAACCAATCACCCGATCACCTCTACCGAAGAGGGATTCACAAATAAAAGGGTGTTTACAACAAGTGGTTCCAAAACCACAAACTCTCTTTCTTTCTCTTTTCTTTCTTTTCCACAAAAACAAAGATCCTAATAGTTTAGGATAGAAGATAGCTCAAGTGGGAAACTAGGTGTTTTGGAAAACAAGCAACAAAGAAACACTTGGGAAATTTCTTGTAAAAGATAGAGAATGAATGCCAATACAAAAATCCCAAATTCCAATTTCTTTGATTTTTCCAAAACCCAAATCAATAAAGATGAGAAGTTAAAAGCACTAAAAACTCTTTTTAAACTCTTTTAAACTCTGCTGAAAACCAGAAATTTTTCTCTTAAAAACCTTAGCCAAATCCCAAATGAATAGGGTATATATAGGCCAAACCAGAAAACTAGCCGTTAGGCTGATGTGGCAATTCTGACAGCCACCGGTCGACCGGCCCGGTCGACCGGCAACGGTCGAAAATATGACCGTTGGGGCTTCGGTCGACTGCCAGTCGACGACCAACAAGGAGGAAACACAGTTTCCTTCTATCGGTCGACCGACCCAGTCGACCGAAAAGATACAGAGAGCAGACTCTCTATATCGGTCGACTGGGTCCGTGACCCGGTCGACCGACGGACATGCACAGCCTGTGCATATCCGGACACAGCAGCCGGTCGACTGTCCCGGTCGACCGGTCTGCCTGAAATACAGTTTTTCTGGGCAGATTTTGAGATAGAAAATTTGTAAAAAATCTTTTAACACTTCTAAAAAATCCACAAAAATATGTTTTATCATTTTACTTGAAAACTAAACTTGTGATAAAATTTCAAGACATATATCAATCATATCAATTCATTTTGTGTCCTGCCAATTTTATCATAAATAAAACTTGTATTTTTATCAAACTAGATTTTTCCAAAACATGAATAGGAATGTCAAAATAAGTTTGTCTATAAGTTAAGCATGTATGTATAACTAGAAAACTTCTACTATACATATAAATCATGAAAACTTGTTTTGATCCAACTATTCATAAAATCACACATTAAACATAAAACGTGTGTGTTTGTGCACTTGAGCATATCAACTAAACTAAGCTTTACAAATGGATCTAAAACACACTAAACTAAACTAGGATACCTAAGTCTTCTCTTGATGATCTCCATCTTCAAGTAGACTTGCTCCCAAACGCGATCCACCGAGTGCAAAGGTATGATCTTTAAGCTTTGGCACCGGAATCACCATGATAAGCTTCCAAACACCTTGTTGAAGCTAATCACACCAACACTAATATCCTGCTAATGATCTGAAACTTAGAAACACAAGAATATTAGTAAATATAACTACATGAGTTGATCATCATCAAAACTAGAGTGGAAGGCCATTGGGCCAACAATCTCCCCCTTTTTGATGATGACAAAACTCGAGTTATATATGCATGGATTAAAGTTAAGCTTCAAAGAAGCTCCCCCTTAACTCATGCATAAATAAAATAAAAAATATTAAACAATATAAACATGTTATAGCTCTAGATACCAATGAAGTAAGACAAACTCTAAGCTCTAGATACCAATAACATAAAAACACATTCTTAATAAAACTTATTAAAACAAATACATGCATATAAAAGCCAAAAGCCAAATTCTTCTCCCCCTTTTGTCAATCATCAATAAAGGGGTAAAATTATAAAAACAAATTATTCTCCCCCTTTTTGTTCTAAATCAAGAACCAAAAAAGGGTTAAACATCAAAACATTGATATCAATTAAAAATATGTCAATGAAGTGCATCTAGATACCATAGAAATTCAACATGGATCAATAAATCGTATGTGAGATAGACATTCATGAAGAGGAAGACGTTAAGTTAGCTTCCCTACATATATGAATTACATGAAGAAAGGAAGACACGCCCTAATTCACATAACACAAAATACGTAATGCATAAAAAGAGATGTGAAGCTCTCCTTACACACGTGTATCTCATAAAGAAGAGTTGTCAAGCTCCTCAATATAGGATACACTCAACATGAATCTATACACATATAGGCAAAGTAAGTCAAAAACTATTGAAACTTTCATAAAAACAAAATTTGAAATACCAATTAAAATACTCAACATAAACATCTTGACATCATTAAGAGAAATATGTTCTTTTAAACACCTGATACCAATTTGAAAACTTTTGAGATCAATAATGTTAAAATATAGTTTCAATTTAACATAAAGCAAGGGAGTGAGAGTCAAATCCCAATTGAAAAGACAACATCAAATTTTCTCCCCCTTTATGAATACCAACTAAAATAATGCATAGTCTTGATACCAATTTAAAGTAATCAATTTAAACACAATTGAAACTCAAGCACTAGCATAAACAAAAATATATGTATGAAAATTAGATACCAATTGACATTGATATTCTTGAAAGAGTAAGCATACATATACAAAACTTATATGAGTATACAAGAAGATCAAAATTGACACCAATTGAAAGAGTTCAATGATACCAATTGAAATAACAAGCATGGTATATCTCATATTACAAAGAAGAATTCGAACTAGTTAAAATGAAAAGTTTTGTAAACTAGTATGAAATCCTTCAAGCAAGGAATAAACAAGATTATTTTTCATAGAAATGAAAATCACATAATATTATTACTCTAATCAATTAAGCACAACTCATGAGAAACAAAACATGAGTAATAGATATGAGTGTACAAATAAAATGTGAAGATCATAATCATGAAAAATATTTCATTAAACTCAATTATTCCTTTAAACATCAAAATTAGAAAATCATAAAACTAACTAGTTTAATCTTCAATGGCATATGTTGTCTGATGCAAACTAAGATATACATACATATCCAAAACTCAACGAGTCCACTAAAATATATGCATGAAGGCACGTGGCTCAAAAAGGATGTATATGTATAAGATTAGTTTGAACTAGAAAGACATATACATGAGGTTAAACTTATAATACATGAAACATGAAAAACTAAATTTTCATCCAAAATCAATTTCATTTCAAGGTATATGTATGAATTGTCACTACACTAAGTATACATACATATCCTAAACACAATTGAGTCCATAAATAGATTTTGCATTGAAGGCAAATGACTCAAGAGGTATACATGTATATCTTAATGTTTTGGCAAAATAAACATATACATGAAATAAAAACTCTTATAAATCCAAAAATATGAATACAAGTCTAAAATGTATGGATCATCAAAACTAGACTATACTAGCACATCTAATGGGTACAAATATGCATTCAAGCTCAAACATATATAAAGATTAATTTGTTTCCCATTATATGTACAAGTATACAACTAGTCTTAATGAAAACTAACATCTAAACATGTAATCAAGTCATGAAGCATTAAAACAAACATGAATACCATATTTTTAAATAAAACACATATAAGATTCATCAAAAATTATTTTATTTGAATTCTAAAATACATAAACATGCAAATGGACATAACAAGTGCAAATGAACGAATCATCAAAACTTAGCTCATACGTGTGCATATAGTGAATACAAGTGAGCATGAAGAACAAGCATATAAGAAACAATTGTAGTTCACTATTTGTACAAGTATAATGCAAGTTTGATAAAATCTACATTTAAACATGTTATCACCACATGAAACATTAAAACAATCATAAAAAAAACATCATGATAAAACTAAAACATGATTACTATGTAAATTCACATGTATTAGATTCATGATGTACATTATAGCTAAACAAACGGTGAGAACACTAAATATGAATTCAAGTGAGCATATGTGTCTCAAATACTATACATGTATGTCATGGATCTAATAATCATGGAATTTACACACTAATCCAAAGACATCAAAAATATGCTTAAACAAATGAGACATGCTATAAATAATGAATCATAAAAGCATGTAAACAAATAATATGAGAGTTAGAGATTTATACCAAAACCGATGAGGGCACTTCTCTAATTCTCCAAAATAAGGTGGTCCTCCCACCAACTCTTCCCTTGAAAGTGATGCATCCATATGATTTCCTTTAAGTCCGGAACGCATCCACTCCAAGGTGTCAACACTCTCACGTCATGTGAGACCCCACACCTACATCAAAAATTGGAGGGGTGGTCTTGGTACCCATACCTTCTTGGGTCCAGGGGGTTAGTCCCTTCTCTAACCCAAACAAACTTATTTGCTAAAATACATTATTTAATCTATCAAAGCAAAATTTAGCAAGGTGGCCATTACGACCACAATGTGTACATGTGTACACATGAGCATACATGTGTTGATGGTGTCCGTGAGGAGCATGTGTATGCCGTGGAGGGTGTGCATGCATAAAAGATGGAACTTGTTTCTTTCGAAGCAAAGTTTCCAACCGTATATGGTTCATGGCACATTGGCTCAAAGTGGAGCCCAAACAATCTACACTCTTCTTAAGCATAGATATTTCATTGTTAATCAAAGAAGAAGTGTGGCATGCAATAGGTGAAGTGTGTGATACTACCCTAGCATGGCAAACATGAGAAGACATATCATTTTTCAAAGAATTATTTTTACTTAAACAAATTTCTAATTCTTTTGAAATGAAATCAATTTCTCTTTTTAGAGAATCATTTTCTTTTAAAACAAAATCAATTTTCGATGACAAAACATCATTATTTTTCAACACTTATCACAATCATTTTTAGACTTTAAAAATTCATTTTCTTTTAAAACAAGGTCTAATTGAGATCTCAATGAATCCCTTTCATTATAGACTTCAACCTTCTCTTGCAAAACATTATCAAGTCTAGAATGCAAATTCTTATTTCATTTTCAATTCTAGGCTTTCTTTTTCAAAAGCTTATATTTTCTATTAGCTTTTCACATACAATTGAAAGTTCTTCATTTAAAGCATGGGGATCAACAATATCATCATGTGAAGAACTAGAACAATCAACATTGCTATCTAAGTGGGGTTCCGATTGTACCTCAAGGGAGTCATTCCCTTGGACCATGAAGCATTGTGGTTCGGATTCTCCACTAGATTCCTCCTCTTGGTTTGTTCTTGAAGCCCGGAGGTGGCGGTTGTGGTTGTCAATTTGTTCCACACTACAAAAGCGGAATCAATATTAGAAACATGTAAAAGATAATCTTTTGGCAATGTGTTTCTAATAGCCTCAAGGGCTTGTGCATTGGCCCCTATATGATCACCATTATCAAAATAGCATTTCTTGGTAGCGGCAAGATAAGCATGTATACCTAGGGTTTTCAAATACATGGACATCCTAAGCTTCCATACAACAATGTTGGAAGGGTCATAGCTAGGTGGGGTCATGAAGTACATGGGTACAAACTATATGTGTGCAAACAAAGTATTATGCAAAACAAGAGATTAGCAAGCAAATGGATCACTCCTAGGATGTTAAGCCTAATATCAGGAGCACTAGCTCTGATACCAATTGAAAGTACACCTAGAGGGGGGGTGAATAGGTGTAAGTGCTAATCTATGGAACTTATGCAAACTAAATGTGCTAAATGCGGAAGCTAAAACAATCTTACAAGAACACTTAGTACAATCCAACAAGTGTTGCCGAATTCCCTTGCGAGGCTCTGGACAAGCACCTCTTGATTCCCTTGAATGGGTTGAGGTTGCTATATGAAGCTCTTGTTGGATGAGTAAAGTGTTGCACACACACAAGCAATCCAAGCAATCAAGATATAGCAATACAATGCACACAATTAAGCCAAGCAAGTATAGATGAATAGCAATAGAAATATATGCAAGGCAATATGAAACAATGCTCAAAACACAAGCAAGTATATATGATGATATGAATGGATGATGCTTGCACAAATGTAAAAAGAGTAGAGTTGAGAGAAAATTGGATCAAACGCAAAGACCAAGATGTGTTTCGAGGTTCGAGCCCCTAGCTCTACATCCCCGCCTACACCACCGTGTAGGATTTCTAATCCACTATAGGAGCCCCTAACTCCTCTCTCAACTTACAATGCCACCGAGGCAATACAACACACAATCCACCTCTACGAAGAGGGATACGGCCCGTAGCCAACCACAACAAATGCCTCTCCTTAAAGGATCACAAACCAATCACCCGATCACCTCTACGAAGAGGGATCACAAATAAAAGGGTGTTTACAACAAGTGGTTCCAAAACCACAAACTCTCTTTTCTTTCTCTTTTCTTTCTTTTCCACAAAAACAAAGATCCTAATAGTTAGGATAGAAGATAGCTCAAGTGTGGAAACTAGGTGTTTTGGAAAACAAGCACAAAGAAAAACACTTGGGAAATTTCTTGTAAAAGATAGAGAATGAATGCCAATACAAAAATCCCAAATTCCAATTTCTTTGATTTTTCCAAAACCCAAATCAATAAAGATGAGAAGTTAAAAGCACTAAAAAACTCTTTTTTAAAACTCTTTAAACTCTGCTGAAAACCAGAAATTTTTCTCTTAAAAACCTAGCCAAAATCCCAAATGAATAGGGTATATATAGCCAAACCAGAAAACTAGCCGTTAGGCTGATGTGGCAATTCTGACAGCCACGGTCGACCGGCTCCGGTCGACCGGCAACGGTCGAAAATATGACCGTTGGGGCTTCGGTCGACTGCCAGTGACCGACCAACAAGGAGGAAACACAGTTTCCTTCTATCGGTCGACCGACCCAGTCGACCGAAAAGATACAGAGAGCAGACTCTCTTATATCGGTCGACTGGGTCCGTGACCCGGTCGAACCGACGGACATGCACAGCCTGTGCATATCCGGACACAGCAGCCGGTCGACTGTCCCGGTCGACCGGTCTGCCTGAAATACAGTTTTTCTGGGCAGATTTTGAGATAGAAAATTTGTAAAAAATCTTTTAACATTCTAAAAAATCCACAAAAATATGTTTTATCATTTTACTTGAAAACAAACTTGTGATAAAAATTTCAAGACATATATCAATCATATCAATTCATTTTGTGTCCTGCCAATTTTATCATAAATAAAACTTGTATTTTATCAAACTAGATTTTTCCAAAACATGAATAGGAATGTCAAAATAAGTTTGTCTATAAGTTAAGCATGTATGTATAACTAGAAAAACATCTACTATACATATAAATCATGAAAACTTGTTTTGATCCAACTATTCATAAAATCACACATTAAAACATAAAACGTGTGTGTTTGTGCACTTGAGCATATCAACTAAACTAAGCTTTACAAATGGATCTAAAACACACTAAACTAAACTAGGATACCTAAGTCTTCTCTTGATGATCTCCATCTTCAAGTAGACTTGCTCCCAAACGCGATCCACCGAGTGCAAAGGTATGATCTTTAAGCTTTGGCACGGAATCACCATGATAAGCTTCCAAAACACCTTGTTGAAGCTAATCACCAACACTAATATCCTGCTAATGATCTGAAACTTAGAAACACAAGAATATTAGTAAATATAAATACATGAGTTGATCATCATCAAAACTAGAGTGGAAGGCCATTGGGCCAACAGCTAGGGTAGTATCACACACTTCACCTATTGCATGCCACACTTCTTCTTCTAAGATTAATGATGATATTTGTTTGCTTAAGAAGAAGGTTGATTGTTTGGCTCCACTATGAGCCAATGTGCCTTGAACCACACTCGGTGGAAACCTTGGTTCGAAAGAAACAAGTTCCATCCTTTATGCATGCACACCCTTCACGGCATACACTGCTCCTCACGGACACACCCATCACCATATGTATGCTCATGTGTACACATGTACACATTGTGGACGTAAGGGCCACCTTGCTAAATTTTGTTTTGATAGATTACATACTACTAATTTAGCAAAGAAATTTGTTTGGGTTAGAGAAGGGACTAACCCCCATGGACCCAACAAGATGTGGGTACCAAAGACCACCCCTCCTATTATTTTGATGTAGGTGTGGGCTCTCACATGACGTGAGAGTGATGACACCTTGGAGTGGATGCGTTCCGGACTTCATGGAAATCAAATTGGATGCATCACTTTCAAGGGAAGATTTGGTGGAGATGACCACCATGTTTTGGAGACAAGGAGAGTTGCCTTCTAGGTTTTGGTAACAATTCTTAACTCCTTATTATTCTTTACATGCATTCATATTAAGTTTTATAGCATGTTTTCATTGTCTATGGATTAGTACGTAAATGCCATGATTATTAGATCCTTGACATACATATATAGTATTTGAGACACACATGCTTGTATGAACCCATTCTTAGTGTTCTCACTTTTGTTTAAGCTATAATGTACATCATGAATCTAATACATGTGAATTTACATAGTAATCATGTTTTAGTTTATCATGATGACTTTTAGATTTGTTTTGATGCTTCATGTTTTGAATATATGTTTAGATGTTTGTTTTCATTAAGACTAGTATATACTTGTACATAGAGTGGGCCACAAATAAATCTATTTATGTTGGGCTTGATTGCTTATTTGAACCATTAGATGTGCTAGTATAGTCTAGTTTTGATGATTCATACATTTTAAACTTGTATTCCTATTTTTGGATTTGTTTTATGTGTATAAGTTTTCAATTCATGTATATGTGTATTTTGCCAAACTTTAAGATATACATGTATACCCCTTGAGTCATTTGCCTTTCATGCAAATCTATATTTGACTCAATTGTGTTTAGGGATATGTATGTATACTTCATGTTTGACAATTCATAACATTACCTTGAAATGAAATTTGTTGTGATGAAAATTTAGTTTTTCATGTTTCATGTATTTATGTTTAAATTCATGTATATGTCCATCTTATCCAAACTATTGACTATACATGAGTATCCTTTTTGAGCCACGTGCCTTATGCATATATCTTGTGGACTCTTTATGTTTTGGATATGTATGTATACGTTAGTTGTATTAGACATACATATGCCTTGAAGATTAGATAGTTTTTGATGGAATTATGTTTTAAGGAATAATTGAGCTTAATGAAATATTTTTCATGATTATGATCTTCACATATATGTACACTCATATCTATTGCTCATGTTTTGTTTCTCATGAGGTATGCTTTATTGGTTAGAGTGATGATTATCATGTGAATTTCATTTTTGTTTATTCCTTACTTGAAGGATTTCGTGCTAGTTAACAAGTTTTCCATTTAACTAGTTGCGGTGTTCTTCATTTTGGTAGTGATTTTCAAACAAAAACTACATTTTCAAATCTATCTTTGAAAACCCCTACCTTCCTAAGGGCGGTAGGATGGGAGATCATGTTCATGTATGCCCTAAATTGAAAATCTTTAAAACTTGAATTATGATTGGGTGGTAGAGAATATGATGTATACACTTGAACTTCTTGTTATGTCAATTGGTATCATGAACTCTTTCAATTGGTATCATTTTGATCTTCTTGTATACTCATATATGTTTTGTATGTATGTATGCTTTAAATTCCAAGTATATCAATTTCTATGGTATCTATTTTCATACATATATATGTTTGTGTTTATGCTAGTGCTTGAGTTTCAATTTTGTTTAAATTGATACTTTTAAATTGTTATCAAGACTATGCATGACTTAGTTTGTATTTCATAAAGGGGGAGAAAATATGATTTTGTATTTCAATTGGTATTTGTACTCCCACACTTTAGATTAAAAGTTGTTTATATGTTTTAAAATGAACAATTCTTACAATTGGTATCAATGTTTCTATGTAAAATCTTTCAATTGGTAAAATATTTACAATTGGTATCATATTTAAGAAATTCAAATTTGCTTTGGTTTCAAGATTCATGTTTAAGAATTCAAGACTTATGTTAATTACAATTGGTATTTTCAAAATTTTGTTTAAAGAATATATTCAAAGTTTTGATCTGTATTTCCTATATGCAAGGAGAGCTTAACATCTCTCTTACATATAGATTCATGTTGAGTATATTATAAATTGAGGAGCTTGACAACTCTTCTTTATATGATATACGTGTGTAGGGGGAGCTTCACATCTCCTCTTATGCATTACATAATATGTGTTATGTGAATTGGGGCTTGTCATCCTTTCTTCATGTAATGCATATGTGTAGGGAAGCTAACTTAGCGTCTTCCTCTTCATGAATGTATGTAGCATATAACACTTATTATCCTTGTTTATTTTCATTTGGTATCAAGATGCTTCATTGACATATTTTCTATTGATATCCACATTGATAGTCACCCCTTATTGACTTTGTCTTTGTTTTAGACAAAAAGGGGGAGGGAGAACATTGTTGCATTGTTTTGATTGACAAAAAGGGGAGAAAGATTTTTTACCCCTCATTTATCTATGGTTTTGATTGTTTACCCCTTTGTTGATGATTGACAAAAAGGGGAGAAGTATTTATGAAGTTATATGCATGCTTATGTTTATGCATATATTATGTTTTAATCTCAAGAATCTCAAGAATATTAAGTTTATTGATTTATAGAGTTTGCTTTGTAATTGGTATCTAGAGCTTATTTTGTTTTGAATATTCCATTTGATATCTAGAACCATTTATTGTTTATGCATATGCATGTTTCATGTTTAATATTCATTGCATATATTTATGTTTATCCCTATGCATGAGTTAAGGGGGAGCTTCTTTGAAGCTTAACTTTAATCCATGCATATATAACTCCATGAGTTTTGTCATCATCAAAAAGGGGGAGATTGTTGGCCCAATGGCCTTCCACTCTAGTTTGATGATGATCAACACTCATGTAGTTATGTTTACTAATAGTCTTGTGTTTCTAAGTTTCAGATCATTACAGGATATTAGGTTGGTGATTAGCTTCAACAAGATGATTAGAAGCTATTCTTGATGATTCGGCGCCAAAGCTTAAAGATCATATCTTTGCACTTGGAGAATCACGGAGTTTGGACCGAGTCTACTTGAAGATGAAGATCGTCAAGAAGACTTAGGTATCTAGTTTAGAGTTTGTGTTTTAGATCCATATTTGTAAAGCTTAGTTTAGTTGATATGCTCAAGTGAACACAAATCACACCACGTTTTATGATTGAGTTTAGTTTCATGAATAGTTTATCAAAACAAGTTTAAATTGATATATGTATAGTTGCTTCATTCTATACATGCATGCTTAATTTTTTAAACAAACTTATTTTGACTATCCTATTCATGTTTTGGAAAATTCTAGTTTGATAAAATACAAGTTTGTTTTTGATAAAATTGGCAAGACAAAAAATGAATTGATATGATTGATATATGTCTTGAAATTTTTATCACAAGTTTGGTTATCAAAGTAAAATGATAAAACAAGTTTTAGAAAAACATATTTTTAGAAAAACAGTTTTTATTGTGATTAAAACTATTTTTAGATTTACTGTGAATTTATGGGATTTTTATTGAGTGAAAAGACCTATTTTCAAATCCCGTATCTGTGCAGAACTGAGGACTGGCTGAACGGCCAAGTCGGTCGACGGACCGGTCGACCGCACCATAGGCCGGTCGACCGGGACGGTTCGACCGACGTGCACAAGTCTGTGCACGTTTTGGAGTCTCTGGGACGGTCGACCGGGCCGGTCGACCGAGATGAGAGTTCTGCTCTCAGGATGTTTCGGTCGACCGGGCCGGTCGACCGCTATTGCCCAACGGTCACATTTTGACCGTTGGCGGTCGACCGGGACCGTCGACCGGTGGCCTGTCAGGCTGCCACATCAGCCTAACGGCTAGTTTGTAAAGGGGCTATATAAACCCCATCTCTTTGGGATTTTTGCTAAGATTTCTAAGAGAAAAATTTCCAGTTTCTGAAGTGTTTAAAAGAGTTTTAAAAAGAGTTTTTGGGCTTTAAAACTTCTCATCTTTATTTGTTTTGGGTTTTGGAAAATCAAAGAAAACTAGGTTTTGGGGATTTTGATTTGGTATTTCATTTTCTATCATATACAAGAGATTTCCCAAGTAGTTTTTCTTTGTTGCTTGTTTCCAAAAACACTTGATTCCACACTTGAGCTATATCTTCTATCCTAAACTATTTAGGATCTTGTTTTTGTGGAAAAAGAAAAAGGAAAGAGGTTTGTGGTTGAAATATACCACTTGTTGTAAACCCTTGATTTCTTGAGTTGCTCCCTCTTTGGTAGAGGTGGAGATTGTTGTATTGGGTGTTGGTTTGGATCCCTCTTCGGTAGAGGTGATTGAGTTTGGTTGTAAACTCTTCGGTAGAGGTTGTTGTTGTTGTTGTTGGGTGTTGGGCCTCGGTGGAGGTTGTTGTTGAGAGAGGAGTTCGGTACTCCTAGAGTGTAAGAAATCCTCTTCGGTAGAGGTTCCCTCGGTGGGAGTTGAGATAGTGGAAATCCTACACGGTGGTGTAGGCGGGGATGTAGAGCAAGGTGCTCGAACCCGAAACAAATCTTTGTGTTTGCGTATTGATCCATTGTCTCTCTAACTCTCTCTCATTTATATTGTGCAAAGCATCATAATTCATATCATCATATCATATTTGCTTGTGTGAGCATAACTCATATTGCCATATCATATTGCTTGAGTTGCCTTGCATTATTTCATATTGCTATATCCTTTATTGCTTGGCTTGATTGTGTGTGCACATATTTCATATTGCTTGGATTGCTTGTGTGTGTGTGCCTAACTTGTACTCATCCAACAAGAGCTTCACATAGCGCCTCAACCATTTCAAGGGGAATCAAGGGGAGTTAGTCCAGAGCCTCGCAAGGGAATTCGGCTACACTTGTTGTATTGTATTAGTTTGTGCATAATTTGCATTAGCTTCCGCATTTAGCGCACTTAGTTTGCATTGAGTTTCTTAGATTAGCAATTACACCTATTCACCCCCCCCCTCTAGGTGTTTTTCAATTGGTATCAGAGCTAGTGCTCCTGATACTTAGGCTTAACATCCTAGGAGTGATCCATTTGCTTGCTAATCTCATTTGCATTTGTTTGTTTGCACATTCATATATAGTTTACCATGGACTTCATGACCCCACCTAGCTTTGACCCTTCCAACATTGATGTTTGGAAGTATAGGATGTCCATGTACCTAAAGACCCTAGGTTTGCATGTCTCCTTGCCGCCACCAAGAGATGTTATCTTGGTGATGGTAATCATATAGGGGCCAATGCACAAGCCCTAGAGGCCATTAGAAGCACTCTTCCTAAAGATTATCTTTTACGTGTTTCTAATCTTGATTCCGCTTTTGCAGTGTGAAACAAGTTGACAACAACCACCACCACCTCGGAGCTTCAAGTTCAAATTCTAGAAGAGGAATCTAGTGGAGAATCCAACTCTCAATGCTTCATGGTCCAAGGGAATGACTCCCTTGAGGTACATTCGGAATCCCACCTAGATAGTAATGATTGTGCTAGTTCTTCAAATGATTATGTTGATCCCCATGCCTTAAATGAAGAACTATCTATTGTGTGTGAAAAGTTAATAGAAAAATATAACGTGTTGAAAAAGAAAAGTCTAGATATTGAAAAAGAAAATAGATATTTGCATTCTAGACTTGATTGTATTTGCAAGAGAAAGTTGAGGCCTATAATGAAAGGGATTCATTGAGATCTCAATTTGAACTTGCTTTAAAAGAAAATAAATTTTTAAAGTCTAAAAATGATTGTGAAACTCTTTTGAAGAAAAATGAAAATTTGTCTTCAAAAGTTGATTTGTTTTAAAAGAGAATGTTGATTTGAAAAAATAAAATATTTCTATTTCAAATAATCTAGATGTTTGTTTAAAGAAAAACATTGTTTTGCAAAATAAGATTGATGCACATGTTGCCATGCTAGGGTAGTATCACACACTTCACCTATTGCATGCCACACTTCTTCTTCTAAGATTAATGATGATATTTGTTTGCTTAAGAAGAAGGTTGATTATTTGGGCTCCACTATGAGCCAATGTGCCTTGAACCACACTCGGTTGGAAACCTTGGTTCGAAAGAAAACAAGTTCCATCCTTTATGCATGCACACCCTTCACGGCATACACATGCTCCTCACGGACACACCATCACCATATGTATGCTCATGTGTACACATGTACACATTGTGGACGTAAGGGCCACCTTGCTAAATTTTGTTTTGATAGATTACATACTACTAATTTAGCAAAGAAATTTGTTTGGGTTAGAGAAGGGACTAACCCCCATGGACCCAACAAGATGTGGGTACCAAAGACCACCCCTCCTATTATTTTTGATGTAGGTGTGGGCTCTCACATGACGTGAGAGTGATGACACCTTGGAGTGGATGCGTTCCGGACTTCATGGAAATCAAATTGGATGCATCACTTTCAAGGGAAGATTTGGTGGAGATGACCACCATGTTTTGGAGACAAGGAGAGTTGCCTTCTAGGTTTTGGTAACAATTCTTAACTCCTTATTATTCTTTACATGCATTCATATTAATGTTTTATAGCATGTTTTCATTGTCTATGGATTAGTACGAAAATGCCATGATTATTAGATCCTTGACATACATATATAGTATTTGAGACACACATACTTGTATGAACCCATTCTTAGTGTTCTCACTTTTGTTTAAGCTATAATGTACATCATGAATCTAATACATGTGAATTTACATAGTAATCATGTTTTAATTTATCATGATGACTTTTAGATTTGTTTTGATGCTTCATGTTTTGAATATATGTTAGATGTTTGTTTTCATTAAGACTAGTTATATACTTGTACATAGAGTGGGCCACAAATAATCTATTATGTTGGGCTTGATTGCTTATTTGAACCATTAGATGTGCTAGTATAGTCTAGTTTTGATGATTCATACATTTTAAACTGTATTCCTATTTTGGATTTGTTTTATGTGTATAAGTTTTCAATTCATGTATATGTGTATTTTGCCAAACTTTAAGATATACATGTATACCCCTTGAGTCATTTGCCTTTCATGCAAATCTAATTGGACTCAATTGTGTTTAGGGATATGTATGTATACTTCATGTTTGACAATTCATACAATACCTTGAAATGAAATTTGTTGTGATGAAAATTTAGTTTTTCATGTTTCATGTATTTATGTTTAAATTCATGTATATGTCCATCTTATCCAAACTATTGACTATACATGAGTATCCTTTTTTGAGCCACGTGCCTTAATGCATATATCTTGTGGACTCTTTATGTTTTGGATATGTATGTATACGTTAGTTTGTATTAGACATACATATGCCTTGAAGATTAGATAGTTTTTGATGGAATTATGTTTTAAGGAATAATTGAGCTTAATGAAATATTTTTCATGATTATGATCTTCACATATTATTTGTACACTCATATCTATTGCTCATGTTTTGTTTCTCATGAGGTATGCTTTATTGGTTAGAGTGATGATTATCATGTGAATTTCATTTTTGTTTTATTCCTTGCTTGAAGGATTTCGTGCTAGTTAACAAGTTTTCCATTTAACTAGTTGCGGTGTTCTTCATTTTGGTAGTGATTTTCAAACAAAAACTACATTTTCAAATCTATCTTTGAAAACCCCTACCTTCCTAAGGGCGGTAGGATGGGAGATCATGTTCATGTATGCCCTAAATTGAAAATCTTTAAAACTTGAATTATGATTGGGTGGTAGAGAATATGATGTATACACTTGAACTTCTTGTTATGTCAATTGGTATCATTGAACTCTTTCAATTGGTATCATTTTGATCTTCTTGTATACTCATATATGTTTTGTATGTATGTATGCTTTAAATTCCAAGTATATCAATTTCTATTGGTATCTATTTTTCATACATATATATGTTTGTGTTTATGCTAGTGCTTGAGTTTCAATTTGTTTAAATTGATTACTTTTAAATTGTTATCAAGACTATGCATGACTTAGTTTGTATTTCATAAAGGAGGAGAAAAAATGATTTTGTATTTCAATTGGTATTTGTACTCCCACACTTTATGATTAAAAGTTGTTTATATGTTTTAAAATGAACAATTCTTACAATTGGTATCAATGTTTCTATGTAAAATCTTTTCAATTGGTAAAATATTTACAATTGGTATCATATTTAAGAAATTCAAAATTTGCTTTGGTTTCAAGATTCATGTTTAAGAATTCAAGACTTATGTTTAATTACAATTGGTATTTTCAAAATTTTGTTTAAAGAATATATTCAAAGTTTTGATCTGTATTTCCTATATGCAAGGAGAGCTTAACATCTCTCTTACATATAGATTCATGTTGAGTATATTATAAATTGAGGAGCTTGACAACTCTTCTTTATATGATATACGTGTGTAGGGGGAGCTTCACATCTCCTCTTATGCATTACATAATATGTGTTATGTGAATTGGGGCTTGTCATCCTTCTTCATGTAATGCATATGTGTAGGGAAGCTAACTTAGCGTCTTCCTCTTCATGAATGTATGTAGCATATAACACTTATTATCCTTGTTTATTTTCATTTGGTATCAAGATGCTTCATTGACATATTTTCTATTGATATCCACATTGATAGTCACCCCTTATTGACTTTGTCTTTGTTTTAGACAAAAAGGGGGAGAACATTGTTTGCATTGTTTTGATTGACAAAAAGGGGGAGAAAGATTTTTTACCCCTCATTTTATCTATGGTTTTGATTGTTTACCCCTTTGTTGATGATTGACAAAAAGGGGGAGAAGTATTTATGAAGTTTTATATGCATGCTTATGTTTATGCATATATTATGTTTAATCTCAAGAATCTCAAGAATATTAAGTTTAATTGATTTATAGAGTTTGCTTTGTAATTGGTATCTAGAGCTTATTTTGTTTTGAATATTCCATTTGATATCTAGAACCATTTATTGTTTATGCATATGCATGTTTCATGTTTAATATTCATTGCATATATTTATTGTTTATCCCTATGCATGAGTTAAGGGGGAGCTTCTTTGAAGCTTAACTTTAATCCATGCATATATAACTCCATGAGTTTTGTCATCATCAAAAAGGGGGAGATTGTTGGCCCAATGGCCTTCCACTCTAGTTTTGATGATGATCAACACTCATGTAGTTATGTTTACTAATAGTCTTGTGTTTCTAAGTTTCAGATCATTAACAGGATATTAGGTTGGTGATTAGCTTCAACAAGATGATTAGAAGCTATTCTTGATGATTCCGGTGCCAAATCTTAAAGATCATATCTTTGCACTTGGAGAATCACGGAGTTTGGACCGAGTCTACTTGAAGATGAAGATCGTCAAGAAGACTTAGGTATCTAGTTTAGAGTTTGTGTTTTAGATCCATATTTGTAAAGCTTAGTTTAGTTGATATGCTCAAGTGAACACAAATCACACACGTTTTATGATTGAGTTTTAGTTTTCATGAATAGTTTATCAAAACAAGTTTAAATTGATATATGTATAGTTGCTTCATTCTATACATGCATGCTTAATTTTTTAAACAAACTTATTTTGACTATCCTATTCATGTTTGGAAAATTCTAGTTTGATAAAATACAAGTTTTGTTTTTGATAAAATTGGCAAGACACAAAAATGAATTGATATGATTGATATATGTCTTGAAATTTTTATCACAAGTTTGGTTATCAAAGTAAAATGATAAAACAAGTTTTAGAAAAACATATTTTTAGAAAAACAGTTTTTATTGTGATTAAAACTATTTTTTAGATTTACTGTGAATTTATGGGATTTTTATTGAGTGAAAAGACCTATTTTCAAATCCCGTATCTGTGCAGAACTGAGGACTGGCTGACAGGCCAAGTCGGTCGACCGGACCGGTCGACCGCACCATAGGCCGGTCGACCGGGACGGTCGACCGACGTGCACAAGTCTGTGCACGTTTTGGAGTCTCTGGGACGGTCGACCGGGCCGGTCGACCGAGATGAGAGTTCTGCTCTCAGGATGTTTCGGTCGACCGGGCCGGTCGACCGCTATTGCCCAACGGTCACATTTTTGACCGTTGGCGGTCGACCGGACCGGTCGACCGGTGGCCTGTCAGGCTGCCACATCAGCCTAACGGCTAGTTTTGTAAAGGGCTATATAAACCCCATCTCTTGGGGATTTTTGCTAAGATTTCTAAGAGAAAAATTTCCAGTTTTCTGAAGTGTTTAAAAGAGTTTTAAAAAGAGTTTTTGGGCTTTAAAACTTCTCATCTTTATTTGTTTTGGGTTTTTGGAAAATCAAAGAAAACTAGGTTTGGGATTTTGATTTGGTATTTCATTTTCTATCATATACAAGAGATTTCCCAAGTAGTTTTTCTTTGTTGCTTGTTTCCAAAAACACTTTGATTCCACACTTGAGCTATATCTTCTATCCTAAACTATTTAGGATCTTGTTTTTGTGGAAAAAGAAAAAGGAAAGAGGTTTGTGGTTGAAATATACCACTTGTTGTAAACCCTTGATTTCTTGAGTTGCTCCCTCTTTGGTAGAGGTGGAGATTGTTGTATTGGGTTGTTGGTTTGGATCCCTCTTCGGTAGAGGTGATTGAGTTTGGTTGTAAACCTCTTCGGTAGAGGTTGTTGTTGTTGTTGTTGGTTGTTGGGCCTCGGTGGAGGTTGTTGTTTGAGAGAGGAGTTCGGTACTCCTAGAGTTGTAAGAAATCCTCTTCGGTAGAGGTTCCCTCGGTGGGAGTTGAGATAGTGAAAATCCTACACGGTGGTGTAGGCGGGGATGTAGAGCAAGGTGCTCGAACCTCGAAACAAATCTTTGTGTTTGCGTATTGATCCATTGTCTCTCTAACTCTCTCTCATTTATATTGTGCAAAGCATCATAATTCATATCATCATATCATATTTGCTTGTGTTGAGCATAACTCATATTGCCATATCATATTGCTTGAGTTGCCTTGCATTATTTCATATTGCTATATCCTTTATTGCTTGGCTTGATTGTGTGTGCACATATTTCATATTGCTTGGATTGCTTGTGTGTGTGTGCCTAACTTGTACTCATCCAACAAGAGCTTCACATAGCGCCTCAACCCATTTCAAGGGGAATCAAGGGGAGTTAGTCCAGAGCCTCGCAAGGGGAATTCGGCTACACTTGTTGTATTGTATTAGTTTGTGCATAATTTGCATTAGCTTCCGCATTTAGCGCACTTAGTTTGCATTGAGTTTCTTAGATTAGCAATTACACCTATTCACCCCCCCCTCTAGGTGTTTTTCAATTGGTATCAGAGCTAGTGCTCCTGATACTTAGGCTTAACATCCTAGGAGTGATCCATTTGCTTGCTAATCTCATTTGCATTTGTTTGTTTGCACATTCATATATAGTTTACCATGGACTTCATGACCCCACCTAGCTTTGACCCTTCCAACATTGATGTTTGGAAGTATAGGATGTCCATGTACCTAAAGACCCTAGGTTTGCATGTCTTCCTTGCCGCCACCAAGAGATGTTATCTTGGTGATGGTAATCATATAGGGGCCAATGCACAAGCCCTAGAGGCCATTAGAAGCACTCTTCCTAAAGATTATCTTTTACGTGTTTCTAATCTTGATTCCGCTTTTGCAGTGTGGAACAAGTTGACAACAACCACCACCACCTCGGAGCTTCAAGTTCAAATTCTAGAAGAGGAATCTAGTGGAGAATCCAACTCTCAATGCTTCATGGTCCAAGGGAATGACTCCCTTGAGGTACATTCGGAATCCCACCTATATAGTAATGATTGTGCTAGTTCTTCAAATGATTATGTTGATCCCATGCCTTAAATGAAGAACTATCTATTGTGTGTGAAAAGTTAATAGAAAAATATAACGTGTTGAAAAAGAAAAGTCTAGATATTGAAAAAGAAAATAGATATTTGCATTCTAGACTTGATTGTATTTTGCAAGAGAAAGTTGAGGCCTATAATGAAAGGGATTCATTGAGATCTCAATTGGAACTTGCTTTAAAGAAAATAAATTTTTAAAGTCTAAAAATGATTGTGAAACTCTTTTGAAGAAAAATGAAAATTTGTCTTCAAAAGTTGATTTTGTTTTAAAAGAGAATGTTGATTTGAAAAATAAAATTATTTCTATTTCAAATAATCTAGATGTTTGTTTAAAGAAAAACATTGTTTTGCAAAATAAGATTGATGCACATGTTTGCCATGCTAGGGTAGTATCACACACTTCACCTATTGCATGCCACACTTCTTCTTCTAAGATTAATGATGATATTTGTTTGCTTAAGAAGAAGGTTGATTGTTTGGGCTCCACTATGAGCCAATGTGCCTTGAACCACACTCGGTTGGAAACCTTGGTTCGAAAGAAACAAGTTCCATCCTTTATGCATGCACACCCTTCACGGCATACACATGCTCCTCACGGACACACCATCACCATATGTATGCTCATGTGTACACATGTACACATTGTGGACGTAAGGGCCACCTTGCTAAATTTTGTTTTGATAGATTACATACTACTAATTTAGCAAAGAAATTTGTTTGGGTTAGAGAAGGGACTAACCCCCATGGACCCAACAAGATGTGGGTACCAAAGACCACCCCTCCTATTATTTTTGATGTAGGTGTGGGCTCTCACATGACGTGAGAGTGATGACACCTTGGAGTGGATGCGTTCCGGACTTCATGGAAATCAAATTGGATGCATCACTTTCAAGGGAAGATTTGGTGGAGATGACCACCATGTTTTGGAGACAAGGAGAGTTGCCTTCTAGGTTTGGTAACAATTCTTAACTCCTTATTATTCTTTACATGCATTCATATTAATGTTTTATAGCATGTTTTCATTGTCTATGGATTAGTACGTAAATGTCATGATTATTAGATCCTTGACATACATATATAGTATTTGAGACACACATGCTTGTATGAACCCATTCTTAGTGTTCTCACTTTTGTTTAAGCTATAATGTACATCATGAATCTAATACATGTGAATTTACATAGTAATCATGTTTTAGTTTTATCATGATGACTTTTAGATTTGTTTTGATGCTTCATGTTTTGAATATATGTTTAGATGTTTGTTTTCATTAAGACTAGTTATATACTTGTACATAGAGTGGGCCACAAATAAATCTATTTATGTTTGGGCTTGATTGCTTATTTGAACCCATTAGATGTGCTAGTATAGTCTAGTTTTGATGATTCATACATTTTAAACTTGTATTCCTATTTTTGGATTTGTTTTATGTGTATAAGTTTTCAATTCATGTATATGTGTATTTTGCCAAACTTTAAGATATACATGTATACCCCTTGAGTCATTTGCCTTTCATGCAAATCTATATTTGGACTCAATTGTGTTTAGGGATATGTATGTATACTTCATGTTTGACAATTCATACATATACCTTGAAATGAAATTTGTTGTGATGAAAATTTAGTTTTTCATGTTTCATGTATTTATGTTTAAATTCATGTATATGTCCATCTTATCCAAACTATTGACTATACATGAGTATCCTTTTTTGAGCCACGTGCCTTAATGCATATATCTTGTGGACTCTTTATGTTTTGGATATGTATGTATACGTTAGTTTGTATTAGACATACATATGCCTTGAAGATTAGATAGTTTTTGATGGAATTATGTTTTAAGGAATAATTGAGCTTAATGAAATATTTTTCATGATTATGATCTTCACATATTATTTGTACACTCATATCTATTGCTCATGTTTTGTTTCTCATGAGGTATGCTTTATTGGTTAGAGTGATGATTATCATGTGAATTTCATTTTTGTTTTATTCCTTGCTTGAAGGATTTCGTGCTAGTTAACAAGTTTTCCATTTAACTAGTTGCGGTGTTCTTCATTTTGGTAGTGATTTTCAAACAAAAACTACATTTTCAAATCTATCTTTGAAAAACCCTACCTTCCTAAGGGCGGTAGGATGGGAGATCATGTTCATGTATGCCCTAAATTGAAAATCTTTAAAACTTGAATTATGATTGGGTGGTAGAGAATATGATGTATACACTTGAACTTCTTGTTATGTCAATTGGTATCATTGAACTCTTTCAATTGGTATCATTTTGATCTTCTTGTATACTCATATATGTTTTGTATGTATGTATGCTTTAAATTCCAAGTATATCAATTTCTATTGGTATCTATTTTTCATACATATATATGTTTGTGTTTATGCTAGTGCTTGAGTTTCAATTTTGTTTAAATTGATTACTTTTAAATTGTTATCAAGACTATGCATGACTTAGTTTGTATTTCATAAAGGGGGAGAAAATATGATTTTGTATTTCAATTGGTATTTGTACTCCCACACTTTATGATTAAAAGTTGTTTATATGTTTTAAAATGAACAATTCTTACAATTGGTATCAATGTTTCTATGTAAAATCTTTTCAATTGGTAAAATATTTACAATTGGTATCATATTTAAGAAATTCAAAATTTGCTTTGGTTTCAAGATTCATGTTTAAGAATTCAAGACTTATGTTTAATTACAATTGGTATTTTCAAAATTTTGTTTAAAGAATATATTCAAAGTTTTGATCTGTATTTCCTATATGCAAGGAGAGCTTAACATCTCTCTTACATATAGATTCATGTTGAGTATATTATAAATTGAGGAGCTTGACAACTCTTCTTTATATGATATACGTGTGTAGGGGGAGCTTCACATCTCCTCTTATGCATTACATAAATGTGTTATGTGAATTGGGGCTTGTCATCCTTTCTTCATGTAATGCATATGTGTAGGGAAGCTAACTTAGCGTCTTCCTCTTCATGAATGTATGTAGCATATAACACTTATTATCCTTATTTATTTTCATTTGGTATCAAGATGCTTCATTGACATATTTTCTATTGATATCCACATTGATAGTCACCCCTTATTGACTTTGTCTTTGTTTTAGATAAAAGGGGGAGAACATTGTTTGCATTGTTTTGATTGACAAAAAGGGGGAGAAAGATTTTTTACCCCTCATTTTATCTATGGTTTTGATTGTTTACCCCTTTGTTGATGATTGACAAAAAGGGGGAGAAGTATTTATGAAGTTTTATATGCATGCTTATGTTTATGCATATATTATGTTTTAATCTCAAGAATCTCAAGAATATTAAGTTTAATTGATTTATAGAGTTTGCTTTGTAATTGGTATCTAGAGCTTATTTTTTTTGAATATTCCATTTGATATCTAGAACCATTTATTGTTTATGCATATGCATGTTTCATGTTTAATATTCATTGCATATATTTATTGTTTATCCCTATGCATGAGTTAAGGGGAGCTTCTTTGAAGCTTAACTTTAATCCATGCATATATAACTCCATGAGTTTTGTCATCATCAAAAAGGGGGAGATTGTTGGCCCAATGGCCTTCCACTCTAGTTTTGATGATGATCAACACTCATGTAGTTATGTTTACTAATAGTCTTGTGTTTCTAAGTTTCAGATCATTAACAGGATATTAGGTTGGTGATTAGCTTCAACAAGATGATTAGAAGCTATTCTTGATGATTCCGGTGCCAAAGCTTAAAGATCATATCTTTGCACTTGGAGAATCACGGAGTTTGGACCGAGTCTACTTGAAGATGAAGATCGTCAAGAAGACTTAGGTATCTAGTTTAGAGTTTGTGTTTTAGATCCATATTTGTAAAGCTTAGTTTAGTTGATATGCTCAAGTGAACACAAATCACACACGTTTTATGATTGAGTTTTAGTTTTCATGAATAGTTTATCAAAACAAGTTTAAATTGATATATGTATAGTTGCTTCATTCTATACATGCATGCTTAATTTTTTAAACAAACTTATTTTGACTATCCTATTCATGTTTTGGAAAATTCTAGTTTGATAAAATACAAGTTTTTTTTTGATAAAATTGGCAAGACACAAAAATGAATTGATATGATTGATATATGTCTTGAAATTTTTATCACAAGTTTGGTTATCAAAGTAAAATGATAAAACAAGTTTTAGAAAAACATATTTTTAGAAAAACAGTTTTTATTGTGATTAAAACTATTTTTTAGATTTACTGTGAATTTATGGGATTTTTATTGAGTGAAAAGACCTATTTTCAAATCCCGTATCTGTGCAGAACTGAGGACTGGCTGACAGGCCAAGTCGGTCGACCGGACCGGTCGACCGCACCATAGGCCGGTCGACCGGGACGGTCGACCGACGTGCACAAGTCTGTGCACGTTTTGGAGTCTCTGGGACGGTCGACCGGGCCGGTCGACCGAGATGAGAGTTCTGCTCTCAGGATGTTTCGGTCGACCGGGCCGGTCGACCGCTATTGCCCAACGGTCACATTTTTGACGTTGGCGGTGGCGGTCGACCGGTGGCCTGTCAGGCTACCACATCAGCCTAACGGCTAGTTTTGTAAAGGGGCTATATAAACCCCATCTCTTTGGGGATTTTTGCTAAGATTTCTAAGAGAAAAATTTCCAGTTTTCTGAAGTGTTTAAAAGAGTTTTAAAAAGAGTTTTTGGGCTTTAAAACTTCTCATCTTTATTTGTTTTGGGTTTTTGGAAAATCAAAGAAAACTAGGTTTTGGGATTTTGATTTGGTATTTCATTTTCTATCATATACAAGAGATTTCCCAAGTAGTTTTTCTTTGTTGCTTGTTTCCAAAAACACTTTGATTCCACACTTGAGCTATATCTTCTATCCTAAACTATTTAGGATCTTGTTTTTGTGGAAAAAGAAAAAGGAAAGAGGTTTGTGGTTGAAATATACCACTTGTTGTAAACCTTGATTTCTTGAGTTGCTCCCTCTTTGGTAGAGGTGGAGATTGTTGTATTGGTTGTTGGTTTGGATCCCTCTTGGTAGAGGTGATTGAGTTTGGTTGTAAACCTCTTCGGTAGAGATTGTTGTTGTTGTTGTTGGTTGTTGGGCCTCGGTGGAGGTTGTTGTTTGAGAGAGGAGTTCGGTACTCCTAGAGTTGTAAGAAATCCTCTTCGGTAGAGGTTCCCTCGGTGGGAGTTGAGATAGTGAAAATCCTACACGGTGGTGTAGGCGGGGATGTAGAGCAAGGTGCTCGAACCTCGAAACAAATCTTTGTGTTTGCGTATTGATCCATTGTCTCTCTAACTCTCTCTCATTTATATTGTGCAAAGCATCATAATTCATATCATCATATCATATTTGCTTGTGTTGAGCATAACTCATATTGCCATATCATATTGCTTGAGTTGCCTTGCATTATTTCATATTGCTATATCCTTTATTGCTTGGCTTGATTGTGTGTGCACATATTTCATATTGCTTGGATTGCTTGTGTGTGTGTGCCTAACTTGTACTCATCCAACAAGAGCTTCACATAGCGCCTCAACCCATTTCAAGGGGAATCAAGGGGAGTTAGTCCAGAGCCTCGCAAGGGGAATTCGGCTACACTTGTTGTATTGTATTAGTTTGTGCATAATTTGCATTAGCTTCCGCATTTAGCGCACTTAGTTTGCATTGAGTTTCTTAGATTAGCAATTACACCTATTCACCCCCCCTCTAGGTGTTTTTCAGGGACATCTTCCCCATGACGTGCGGGAGAAGTGAAAGAAGAGGATTCTGACGTCCACTTCAAGAGAAAGCGGGCAGGTAGCTCTCGTAGTAAATCATTGGTGAAGAAGCCCCGTCGCCAAGCTCCTACGATTGTCGTAGAGGGTTATCCCTTTACAGCGATTCCTCCTGCTGCCCCATTAGCAGCTGAACCGTCGGTTGCTGAACCGACTAGTGATGAATTCGCTCCAGGTCTGGGTAAGATTAACCTTGTCCATATAATACGCCTTTTTGTGCGTTCCCATTGACTTATTATCAATCCTTTTTGATTGTAGGAGCTGAGGCAGCTGGAGAACAAGGGGAACATTATGATCCCCTATTCACTTATGGGATTGAAGCTGGTTCATTTGCCCGTCCGGAAGAGTCCGGAGGTGATGTGGCCGACATCGGTCCTTCAGGCGCTGGGACTTCTAAAGGAAGTCCTGAGGCATCGAGCTCTATTGGGTGGTTCACAGGATACTCGGCAAGCGAAAGCGAGCTGGCTGTTCGTGCTGATTCTGGCAAAAATTTTCCGATGGAGCCCCTGGAGACTGATGCGGCTGACGAGATGTTCGAGGCGACATCATCCTTTGGTACTGTCCTAACCTCTTGGCTTCTTCTGCATGTAGTGTCCCTACTAACCGTAGTCTTGTTACAGGTGTTCGACCTCAAGGTGCATCAGCTTTAAGAGAGCCGGAAGATCCCCCGAAGGGCCAAGGGGTGACATGAGCGCTTCGACCACGGCTGATGCTGCTATGCTGGATGCGCTGTACGGCGACCTGCCTTCTTATCGGCCCAAGTCAGCCGAAAGGCCAGAAGTTGCGGAGGCGGCAGTCCCGGAGGTGTCCTCACTCCCAACTGTATCAACGAGTGGGGTGCCGACAATTTTGCCAAGTACGGAGCTGAGGGTGATCACAAGCCCTACTTCTCCAACCCTGGTGGTTGAGCCTGCTGCTCAGGAGGTGGTTGCTAGTCCTTCTTCCGCGGTGGCTAGCGTTCTGGTCTCGATGAGGACTCCGCCGAGATCTCCCTCGGCTTGTCCGGCTGCTGTCAGTGCTCCCGCTGCTTCTTCTGCGACGGCGTCGACCAGGCTGGTGGACTATTCCGAGGTTGCCTCTTTACCGGAAGTGGCTGAGGTCGAGAACGATTACATCGGTGACTTGGTCGATAACTTTTATAAAGGCTTAGGGCGGACTATCGACCTGGTTCTGAAGGGCTCAACTATGCCATTCTCAAGGTTAAAGGGGGTCCTCTCCCGTGATATTGAGAGTATTCGGGACTTTGAGGGGTATCACCAGGCCACTGCCTTGGAGCTCCTGGTGGATGAATTTGAGAAGGATGCGGAGGAATTGCGCCGCCTCCACCGTTCGGACCCGGAGTCTTTAGTTAATGACCGGCTCGCGCTTCTCATCGCTCAAAAGCACGAGACCCGGCTTGCCGCTCAAGAGGCTGCTAAGGCTATCTCTTCTGACTTGAAATCCTTGGAGACAAGGCAAGCGGAGGTTGGAAGTGCAATTGACGCCTCCACTAGTGCTCTTCTCGGCGCTGAGGATAAGATTGCGAAGGCTGAGGAAATGATCAGGAAAGCAAATCTCCTCTTATTCAAGGCCATACCGGTGCGTCTTGAGGAAACTGCGCGGCTTGAAGAGCTCAAAGCTCAGAGTGAGGAGCTTGCGCGGCAGGGGTTGTCACAGAGGGCTACTTAGGCGGAGGCCGAAGCTCGTCTGGCTCAGGCGGAAGATTTCAATGAGGCTGAGCTGAGGTCACAAGCGCTTGCCCAGGCTGCTGATGACAGGAAGACGAGACTAAACACCCTCGGAGAGCGGCTCAGATCGTACAGTGTACGCTTGTAGCTCCATGTACTTTATCCTCTTGAAATGAATGAAAATTCTTTCTTCTTTTGTCGAATCTTCAATCTTGTTCTTCTTTTTGAATTGCGATTCCGAATTGTAGTGCAATTTCTTGAGAACATAGTTCTTGTTGGGTTGGATAATGAGACTTGGCTATCTGTCAGTTCAGAGGTCGCGATGACATAACTGGTTGAGACGTCACCAAGCTTCAAAAATTGGTGATACTCGTCTTTTGTAAATGTCAACGAGTATCGAGACCTGTCTTTTGTAAATGTCAACAGGACTCGGAATTGAGACTTAGCTGTCTGCTGGTTCAGAGGTCGCAATGACATAACCGATTGAGACGTCACCAAGCTTCAAAAATTGGTGATACTCGTCTTTTGTAAATGTCAACGAGTATCGAGACCTATCTTTTGTAAATGTCAACAGGGCTCGGAATTGAGACTTAGCTGTCTGCTGGTTCAGAGGTCGCAATGACATAACCGGATGAGACGCCACCAAGCTTCAAAAATTGGTGATACTCGTCTTTTGTAAATGTCAACGAGTATCGAGACCTGTCTTTTGTAAATGTCAACAGGGCTCGGAATTGAGACTTAGCTGTCTGCTGGTTCAGAGGTCGCAATGACATAACCGGTTGAGACGTCACCAAGCTTCAAAAATTGGTGATACTCGTCTTTTGTAAATGTCAACGAGTATCGAGACCTGTCTTTTGTAAATGTCAACAGGGCTCGGAATTGAGACTTAGCTGTCTGCTGGTTCAGAGGTCGCAATGACATAACCGGATGAGACGCTACCAAGCTTCAAAAATTGGTGATACTCGTCTTTTGTAAATGTCAACGAGTATCGAGACCTGTCTTTTGTAAATGTCAACAGGGCTCGGAATTGAGACTTAGCTGTCTGCTGGTTCAGAGGTCGCAATGACATAACCGGTTGAGACGGCACCAAGCTTCAAAAATTGGTGATACTCGTCTTTTGTAAATGTCAATGAGTATCGAGACCTGTCTTTTGTAAATGTCAACAGGGCTCGGAATTGAGACTTAGCTGTCTGCTGGTTCAGAGGTCGCAATGACATAACCGGATGAGACGCCACCAAGCTTCAAAAATTGGTGATACTCGTCTTTTGTAAATGTCAACGAGTATCGAGACCTGTCTTTTGTAAATGTCAACAGGGCTCGGAATTGAGACTTAGCTGTCTGCTGGTTCAGAGGTCGCAATGACATAACCGGATGAGACGCCACCAAGCTTCAAAAATTGGTGATACTCGTCTTTTGTAAATGTCAACGAGTATCGAGACCTGTCTTTTGTAAATGTCAACAGGGCTCGGAATTGAGACTTAGCTGTCTGCTGGTTCAGAGGTCGCAATGACATAACCGGATGAGACGCCACCAAGCTTCAAAAATTGGTGATACTCGTCTTTTGTAAATGTCAACGAGTATCGAGACCTGTCTTTTGTAAATGTCAACAGGGCTCGGAATTGAGACTTAGCTGTCTGCTGGTTCAGGGGTCGCAATGACATAACCGGATGAGACGCTACCAAGCTCAAGGTTGGTGATACTTATCTTTTGTAAATGTCAATAAGTATCAAGTTTGTAGTGTAATTTGGGAGAAGCCTCGTTTTCACGGGGAGAAACGAGGGAATCACTGTCATAGGTTTAATGTTAACGTAACAGCGAAATGTATTTGTGGTCTTACCATTCTATGGATGAGAATTGGTAAGTGATTTTGGATGTCTCGTCCTCGCGGGGAGAAACGAGGGAATTGCTGTCATAGGTTTAGTGTTAACGTAACAGCGAAATATGTATGTGGTCTTACCATTCTGTGGATGAGAATTGGTAAGTGACTTTGGAGAGGGAATCAAACGGGAACTGGTCCCTTAGGATTTTTAGCAAATCCCCAGCTGTCAACGGTTTGATATGCCTTTACCAACTACCGTTTGAGTTGGGCTAGCCATGCTATTCCCCTCAGCATGATGAGTTGCCGAGGACTTATGTTGGGCTTACAGGCCAACATTTTCCTCTATCCTTAATCGTTAAGGATGCTGAATCATTTGGTTAATGTCTGCATAACCTTGATTCGTCTTAGGGACAACCAGTGACGACCAGGTTCCTACTGGTTTACGGTTGTATGATCTCGCTTGGAGGAAGAGAAAGGCTCTCTTTGTGTGTACTTTGCACACGAAGGTCTTGATCAGAGGTGTAGTGTTAACTTGATCATGAGAAAGATCCTTGATTAAGGATAATACTTCTTTAAGAATTTGCCATTGATCGGCATCATGAGTAAATCGCCATCTGAAGTCATAAGGCGGTATGCTCCGTTTGAATAGACTGTTTCTATCACAAACGGTCCTTCCCATTTAGGCTGAAATTTGCCTTTGGTCTTGTGCGTCATAATCATCGGTCGTCTGACGGCTAAAACTAGGTCTCCTTTTTGGAAGACTCTCTGTTTGACCTTCTTATTGAAGGCTTTTGAGATTCGAGCTTGATATAGCTCGATATGCTGCTGAGCTTGTAGCCGTTTCTCGTCTAGGGCTTCGAGCTCTTGAAGGCGTAACCGATCATTGTCCTCTGATGTGACCTTAGTCATTAGAGCGACTCGCAATGATGGCGTCTGGATTTCTAATGGGATGACTGCTTCGCACCCATATACCAGGGAGAAAGGCGTATTGCCTGTCGGTGTCCGAACCGTGGTTCGGTAGGCCCAAAGACATTCACCAAGCTTTTCGTCCCAATCTCGCTTGTTCGAGGAGACGAATTTCTTGAGTAGCTTGATGATCGTTTTGTTGAATGCTTCCGCCAAGTCGTTAGCGGCGGGATTATAGGCAGTTGAAGCCACATTCTGAATTCGGTATTTATCGCAGAACCGATAGAATACTTGGCTTATGAATTGGGGACCGTTGTCGTGGATGATCCGCCTAGGGACACCAAATCGATGGATAACATGGTGTTTGATGAAATTAACCACATTAGAGGTTTTGACTTCAAGCAGTGGTATAGCTTCTGCCCACTTTGAGAAGTAATCGGTTATTGCAAGGATAAACCGGTGGCCTCTTGTCGAAGAGGGACTAATTGGCCCTACGACGTCGATTCCCTATGCTTCAAATGGCCATGAAGCAACAGTCGGGTGGAGCAGCTCCGAAGGCTGGTGTATGAAATCCGCATGAATCTGACATGCTTTACACCTTCGCGTATATTGGATGGCATCGGATATCATAGTTGGCCAATAATATCCAAGCCTATGCAACCTGTCTTTGAGCTTTGGACCTGGCTGATGAGCTCCGCAAATGCCGTCGTGCGCTTCTTGGAGCGCTTCCTGTGCCTCTGAATTGGAAAGGCAACGGAGGAGAACACCGTCATATGAGCGACGGTAAAGTGTCTTCAAAGTCGGATCGTAATAGAACCGGAGAGACCTTCGTCTGATAGATGCCGCTTCTTTAGGATTGTCTGGAAGCAGACCGTGCAGAACATAGTCGATGAGAGGAAAGCGCCAATCTCTCGGCTCAAGATCCGTGGAGACATTATAGACTTCTCGAGTTCTTAGCATGTGCTCGGAGCATACAAGATGTCGAGTTGCGACTGTGAGGTGATACTCGGTGTCGGCTGGTAAGGCTAGTATTGTAGCTAATGCAGCAAGAGCGTCCGCCTTGGTATTCTGAGATCGAGACACATGCCCGATGTAGAAACCTTCAAATAGGTTAGCCAATTCGATGGTTGTATGGTAATAAGGCACCAAGTCCTCATGGCGGACTTCATATTCGCCTTTAACCTGATTGATGATCAGTTTTGAATCGCCATAGGCTTCGAGGTAGCGTACCCCCATTCCATGAGCGAGCTGAAGACCAATGAGCAGAGCATTATATTCTGCTACATTGTTGGAGCACGATTCTGTCAGAGAAAATGCTCTGGGCAAGACATGATTCTGTGGGGAGATAAACACAACCCCCACTCCGGCAATAATCTTGCCTTTAGGGCCCATTCGCGATGCTCCATCAAAGAACATCTGCCACACTTCCTCTTCTGAGGTTGCATAAGACTCGAAGACTTCATCAGGGATATCTTCGTGAAGTTTTGAATGCTCCGGAACTGGATGAGCAGCCAAGAACTCTGCAAGGGCCTGGCCTTTAACCGCCTTCTGAGGCGTGAAGATCATGTCGTATTGAGACAATAAAAGTGCCCACTTAGCCAATCTTGAATTCAATGATCCTGGCTTCGTCATAAGAAGACGCAATGGGTTTACTCTGGAGATGACATGTATGGTCTGGCCGACCAAATAATGTCGTGTCTTCTGAACAGCGAAGACGAGAGCTAAACACTCTTTCTCGATAGGGTTGTAGCGAGATTCCGCTCCTATGAGAGTTCTGCTCAGATAATAAATGGCCTGCTCGTGGCCATTGTCGTCCTTTTGAGCGAGGAGGGCACCGAGGGAGTAGTCCAGAGCTTTTACATAAAGCAAGAATGGTTTCCCTGATGTAGGGGCCACTAAGACTGGAGGCTTTGTGAGGTACCTCTTGATGTCTTCATAAGCTTCCTGGCAAGCTTGATCCCATACGAAGGAAGCACCCTTTTTCATGAGCCGGGTGAACGGTTGACAGCGGCCTGAGAGATTTGCAATGAATCTTCTGATATAGGCCAGCCTGCCTTGCAAGCCTCTGAGCTCTTTGAGATTCCTCGGTGGATGCATGCTCTGAATGGCTTTGACTTTGTCTGAGTCAAGATGAATTCCTTTTGATGTGACGATAAACCCAAGGAACTTGCCACTCGACACTCCCAAGAAGGATTTTGTCGGGTTCATTTTCAGTTGATGCGCCCGCATTATGTCGAACATCGTTCTGAGGTCGCGAAGATGTTCATTCTTGTTGCGGCTTTTGACGGCAATGTCGTCGACATAGCACTCCACCGTTTTTCGGAGATGATCGCGGAAGATTGTACTCATTGCCCGCTGATAGGTTGCTCCGGCGTTCTTCAGTCCGAAGGGCATTACAGTGTAGCAGTATACCCCCAATGGTGTTCGGAACGAAGTATGCTTCTCGTCGTCGGGATACATCTTAATCTGGTTGTATCCTGAAAAGCCGTCCATGAAAGACATCCTTTCGAACCCACATGTGTTGTCGATCATGACGTCGGTGATGGGCAGCGGAAATTCATCCTTGGGACAGGCCGTATTGAGATCACGGTAGTCGATGCAGATCCGTATTTTTCCGTTCTTCTTGAGGACGGGGACGATGTTAGCTACCCAATCTGGATGTTGTTCCTCCCGGATGAAGCCACATGCAATGAGCTTGTGAACTTCGGCTTCAATAGCTTCCATAATGTTTGGGCGAAACTGACGTTGCTGCTGCTTGACTAGCTTGACGTCAGGCTTGATGTTTAGACGGTGCATAGCGACCTGTGGATCAAGTCCGGGCATATCTTCGTAGCTCCATGCGAAGACATCTATATACTCTTTTATGAGCATTATCGATTCTTCCTTTTCTATAAGTGATAGGCTTTCACTTATAAAGATGGGTTTGGGATGATCTTGACTTCCCAGGTTGACCTGCATCACCTTGTCTTCAGTAGGTGGCTCGCGCAGTTCAAATCTCCTTTCCCACTGGAGGTTTAACTGCTGAGCCCATGGTTCCTCATCAACAGCTTCTGCGGGCTCCAATTGACTGCTTGAAGTCATATTAACAGTGAGGTTTTCGAACATTCCTCCTACACTGACATCTGAGTCCCACTCGGAGGATGAGGCTGAATGTGATGGAATTGGTTCATCGTCTTTGGATTGAACCGTTGCTGACGATGTGGGTGTAACGTATCCCAACCCCCTGCGTGTACTATCATAGTAGTTTGCAGGCTTCCCTTTTGGCACAAAGTTACGCATCAAACCGCGCCTTCCTTTTCCAAAATTCAGGCCTTCTCCATGCTTCAAATCGTATCTCATTTTCTTCATAATATGGCGCGCCGGCCGCGCGTAATGGAAGAACTGTGGAGTGTCTGAATCTGAACTTGAATCTGCAACTGTGGGTCCCCGTGGCTGGGTTCTACCGAAGATTATTGGTAACTGACCTTCTTTGGATGGCGGGATCACCAAAACGGCTCCTTCTGCGGATTCCATGGGCGTGCTGGCCGCACTCGGCTTATGTAAAGGCATGTGTAGAGAGCTATCCGTAATGGATTCAAATAGCCCAACACTCGCAGGATAATCAAAAGAAATATTATCATTAATTACCCATTCACCTTCATCTTCAGAAGGAGTGTTACATTGGGGATTATTGAGACATGCTATAATTGGTTCACCAATCAGAATGGCTGGCATGCCTGCTTCGGATTCTGAATCCGCCTCATTGCCACTTTCATCATCGTCTGGCAATGGTTCCTTAGGTGTTTCACTGGCCTCTTGATACAGGAGAGCGTCAGTGAAGTAATTTTCTACCCCTTTGAATGGTTGCTTTTCAGCAAAGACAGTTCGTACTGTCGCGTCATCTTCATCATATTTGAAGCATTGGTGTAGAGTAGAGGGAACGATCCAGTTGGCATGGATCCATGGCCGTCCCAGCAGCAGGTTATATGATGTGTCAGCGTCAATGACATAGCATGTCACTTCTGACTTCAGGCTCCCGATTCTGCAACGGAGTCGAATTTTCCCCAGTGGATGACTGCTTCCGGCGTTAAAACCGTATATTGTAGTAGTGGTTGCGGACAACCTGTACAATGGTATGCCGAGGAAGTAGAGAAGCCTTTTGGGGATGATGCTGAGTGCGGACCCCGGATCGACTTGTATTCTCTCGATGCACGTTGAACCGATATATCCGGTGTAGTACAGAGGTCGATCGTGCTTGTTGTCTTTGAGAAGCATATCTTTCGCTGTGAATGTAATGGCAGGCACCTTTGGTTGTGTATGATGACATTCTGGGTAAGGAGACTGAACGTCGTCGTTAGGGATTTCAGGCACGCATGTCAGAAAGGATTCTGAATTGGCTAGCGCATCCCTAGTGCTTCTCTTGTCTCTTTTGAGAGGCGAAGGAGCTCGTGTATAGTGATACGAGCTGGGATATTGGCCAGCTGAGCCAATATGTCAAACCGAAAGGGCGTATCAAACCCTTGGCCTGGTGGTTTCTTCAACACGTGGTCGAATCGTACCTCCTTAGCCCTCTCTTTTCCCTTTGCTGGGATTGGAGCGGATGCTGGTATTTGTACTGACGTCATTTGCCGTTGTATCTCGTCAGTAGACTTTTCATACTGCCTCAAGTATGATTTTCCGGATCGGGTGCCCGTCTGTTGAGGCGCATCGGCTTGCGCTGCGCAAGCATGCCTTTCTCCTTCGGAATCACTGAGGGAGGCCGATGTAAGATTGTCGTCATCTGGCAAGATGGAGATGACATTGCAAGACTTGCCCTTTGAGTTGGGCTCTTTCGAATCCCGCTGTATGTCTTGGACGAGGTCTAGATGTATCCACATGACTTCTCCTCTCCAATGTTAAGGGAACAAGACCCTTATTGATTTGAGCTGTAGCTGGAGGATGCTTGACTTCCAACCGTGGTGCAGGGACTGAATAAGTCCCGTCAGGAACTGTGATCTTTGGAGCTTTGCCAAACTCGAGGGTCACCATATTGGAGTAACCTTCTTTTGCTCTGTCTTCAACGTCAGAACTCCGGCATCGACTAGGGCTTGTATCCTGTCCTTGAGGACATAACACTTGTCAGTAGGATGGTGGATCATCCTGTGGTAGAGACAATATTTAGGGTCATTTGTGCGCCCTATCTCATTGGGACGCCGAGCATCTGGCAGCTTCATTTTGTTCCCTTTGTGGAGCAGATGGAATATCGTGACCACCTGATCGTCTTTGAAGGAGTACTGCTTTGGAGGGAACTTAGACTCCTGGCTGTTGGAGACGCTCTTCCTGGCCTTCGACTGCACATCTCCGGATAACTCCGCAGACATAGTCTCTTTGCCTTTAGCTTGAGAAGATTGCCGTAGGTCGCTACGCCCTTTGTTGTTCATCCCCCACTTGCCTCTAGGGGCGGATGGTTCGAACTTTTTAGCCGACTTCTCAGCTATCTCAGCTTGTTCGACCAATTCCTTCCAGGTGTGGGCTTTAACAGCCCCCATGCGAACTTCCACTTGGTCTAAGAAGTTGTGTCTGCATGTCTGTAAGAGCATGGGTAATGGCATCCCTGCCGGGCACATCAAGGATAAGTTTCTGAACCGTTCAATGTAATCACGGACAGATTCGGCCTTCCTCTGCACAGTGGAGAGGAGCTTGTCCATGGTTACTTCGGTATCATCCTCATAGAAACGAGAGAGGAACCGAGTTTCCAGGTCGATCCAGGAGTTGATAGAGCCCGGGGGAAGACTGCGAAACCAGTCAAATGCTACCCCCTTTAAGGTGCCAATGAAAAGCCTAGCCATGACGGCGTCATTGCTTATAACATTACCAGTCTGAGACCGGAAATAGTAGATGTGCTGATTTGGCGAGCTCTTTCCATCATAGGTATGCAGCGTTGGCGGTTTGAACTTCGGTGGATATGGCACCGAATCCCACTCCAGGGGATAAGGACGGACTGCCCCTACCTTCTTTAATTCATCCCTCTGAGCTAGGGATGCAATTTGAGCTTGAAGGCCCTTAAGGACTTCGGCGTCTAGGGAAGAGCCCTCTTTGGATTTCTCCGTCTTTGGCTGCTCATTGCTGAAGTGTTCCTCCTCGTCGTGATTGCTCCCGGCATCATTGTTATTCCGGTTACTGAGGAGTTGAGCGAGCATCTGTTGAATATTGTCCAGAGCCTCTTGCTGAGTCTTGAAAGTTTGCTCCTGAGCTTCCAGGGGCCGACGAAGATCGTCGTTGACGTTATCAGCCATATCGACTGATGCTCTGTTTGTTCGCACCGAGCTAACTGTCGCCGAAGAGGCATACCCACTATCTTCATCTTCTTCGTCCGATGATTGGAGTGATCTCCTGGGCTGTGACGAGGCTAGGGCCGTCGAGGAAGAAGGCTGTTCATAAGTGTAGGGTATCGCCACCCTGGATCTGGTGTTTCGGAAAACACCTTCTTCATGCACCAAGACTTCGCCTAAGCCTGAGCTGTAATCTGGATCTGGGGAGCTGTAGGGGGTGTCATCAGATGTTTGTCTTCCCCTGCGCAGCTCTCGCCCTCTCCCAGTCATGTTGACGGATGCGGAGGGGAGATCTCACAAGATACTCCTTCTGCGATGCTTCATCGGGGCTTGTACCGATAGTCGATCAAAAACTGACCGTCGTCTTGGAGGCGTGGCGGGGATTGGTCCCAGCCGGCAATGGACCGAGTGGAGTGTCAGCAGCTGACATCCCACTTGTCGACAACAGGGGGGAGAGGTTTGTTTATCCGTCAACAATTTCCTCAGATCGGACCCGGTTGGGTCTCTGCAATCGAGCGCAAAGGCTCTTTTGGGTCGCACATAGGGCGATGTCCTGTTTCTTTTATCCCTGCAGAAGGGATTAGCACTGAATAGTGCTTTGGTTCCAGCTTCGCCATAAAGCGCGGGCTTAGCGCTTGACGAACTGGTGAGCGGAGCACGCTGCGGTGCTTTACCCGCTATGCTGCTGCGAAAGCAATTGGCCTTAGATAGTACTTTGGCTTCAGCTTCGCGGTCATGGACCCTGCGCGTACGCTGTGGTACAGTAGCTTCGCTCATGAGAACGAGGCCGGCGCGAGGCATTGCTGCTCTTGAATTGGGTGACGGTATGATTACCGTCTTCATTTTATGATTGGAGCAGGCAGGCATCTTGCCTTTTTCTTCGCGAGAAAGGCGCGGTTTAGGCGTAGCTAAGCCTGAAGCTTCGGTCGGAGACTTCTGTTTAGGCTTCCATACCCGCCTTGGCAGAGGAGACTTAGGTTCACAAGGAACCTGATTAGCCACACGCGAGGCTGAGGGGTGTTGGCAGAATTCTGCTTCCGGTTTCTGCTTTGAAACCTTGGTCGTGGAGACCTTCCTATGCTTCCGTGCTCGAAGCATTGGGCCACCCCCAGAGAGGACTTCTTCAAATCTTCCTTGATCGAACTGAACCACCAAGTTCTCACAAGTAAAGGAATCAGACTGCGGACGTGCTTCCTTGTTGCGCCAAATAACCGCAGTAGGTTCGTAGAGAACCTTTTCAGTCTCCGCAGAGACTTTCCTTGAAGATTTAGCCAGAAAGGCTCTGGCTGCACCGGCTTTTCTGAATTCAGAGTTAGACCCGAAGGTC
The DNA here is from genome assembly GCA_038442645.1 of Agave tequilana. NCBI lineage: Eukaryota > Viridiplantae > Streptophyta > Magnoliopsida > Asparagales > Asparagaceae > Agave > Agave tequilana. The sequence continues at coordinate 83,583 of JAVJIF010010412.1, read as the reverse complement.
TGTTTGTCGCATTGCGACACTTGATTCTCGGCAGTGGAGAATTTCTTCCCCAGCGGAGTCGCCATCTTGTTTTCCATTATGTTTGCAAAGGGGGAAAACTTACAATAAAAGGGTTGAGCAGCTAAATTACAAGTATTCTTAAAAAAGATTACAAGTAGATCTCCTCAGAGATTCTGGAGAAGTGTGCCGATAGGAGTCTGGTCAGCGCGCGACCACTTTATCCCTTTGACGATGCGAGCGATGAGATTCCCTTCTCGCCTGGTTCCGGGAATCAGAGAACAGAGGGTTGGTAGAACCCTCTTACTGCTTCTCAAAATCGCCTTCAATAAGGAATTCCTTCTCGCCTGGTTCCGGAGATTCCTTGAGAAGAAGGACGATGTTAGGGTATCAACACCCTGATTAGAGAAAGCAATTCTCTAAAAGGTCTCTGAATTCGAGAGCGCACGGTGTTTATGAAGAAGCCACTGCTTGTGGAGTCCTCTTTTTGTCTTCGATCGATCGATCTCTCTCTCTCCTTGTACCCCTGGCGGGTTATTTATAGGGAGAGCAAGGGTATAATCGTCCCTTGAAGATATGGAAACAGATTGAATCAAATCTGTTTAAATCTGGAAAGTAGCCTTGCTGCGAGGCTAGGATCAGCTTCTGCGAAGCTAGAATTGGCAGGTCGGTGGACCTTCTCGATCTGTTTTGATCCTTTCCATATCGTTGGAGGATTTCCCCTGATCTTCTTACTCGTTTTAGAAGAGTCAAGAGATTGTGGCAATCAACTGCCAAATTTGATCTTTGATTTGATCTTAATTAGATTTGATCTGATTGGATCCTGATCTCATCCGGAGATTTAATTGGTCAAAGGTTGACCATAGCAGACCAATAGCGGAGCTGTCAGCATTGAGCTCGTAGCGGAGTTAGAGACAGTTTCTGGCGAAGTCCGAAAGAAACCCTTTGGTGGAACTGGAAGTCCTCTGTGGCAAAGTTTGCGAGTCAGCTTCTTGGCGAGGCTTTGAATGGCTTCGAGGCGAAGTCGAGTGATATTAGCCTCTCAAGCGAGGCTATCCCTTTGGGCTCATGCGATGCTAAGTGCCAGCATCTTAGACCTGCTGAGGTCTGTTTAGAAACAATCCGGGTTCACTGTCTGCTTGCTGGATCAGTGGAGTCCAAGTTGCTTCCTTGTCCCTCGGGATGGGTGAAAACTGGTCTTCAGCTCGTCTGTCACTTATCTTTTGTAAATGTCAACAAGTTTAGACATTGTTCGGACCAATGAGAATCTTGTCTTTTTTAAGTGTCAACAAGAACGGGTAAAAGGCTTATTGGAGGTCTACCTAAGGCACTATGTGAGTGCCAACCGGCAGGATTGGGCGAAGTTTCTAGACATAACCCAATTCTCCTACAACCTACAGAGGAGTGAGTTTACTGAAAAGAGTTCATTCGAGATCATCACTAGACATCAGCCGCTCACTCCTAACTCCATTGCTACGGGCTACAAGGAAAATAGCCCGGCTGCCTATAAATTCGCTAAGGGGTGGCAAGAGCAGAACGAATTGGCGCGTTCGTGTCTAAACTAGGCGGCCCAGAAGATGAAGAAATGGGCTGATAAGAAGATGAGGCATAAGGAATATCAGGTTGGTGACCTGGTCCTTGTCAAGCTTTCTACTCTGGATCGTCACAAGGGGCTACACAACAGCTTGATAAGGAAGTACGAAGGCCCATATCCTATTGAGAAAAGAGTGGGAAATGTAGCCTACATGGTACAACTTCCCCAACGGGGAAATATCATCCGGTCTTTCATGTGAGCATGTTAAACCTTACCATAAGGACGCGGAAGATCCGGATCGTGGGAAGTCCAGTCGAGCACCAGTAGGAATTCACATGGAGTTCGACAAGGAAGCAGAGGAGATCATAGCGGACAGAATGGTTCGTGAAGCGAACAACAGCCCGAGGTTGGAATACTTTGTGAAGTGGAAAGGAATGCCAGATAGCGAGAGCAGTTGGGAGCCGACACGAGCTCTTTGACAGTTCGAGGACTTGATCGAGAAGTTCCATCGGGAGAAAACTCAGCAATGAGGGCATCGCTCGGATAGGTGGAGGAGAATATTACGAACCGCTCCATCTTGGTGCACTTGGGCTCATCTTGGGCTCATTTGAGCTCATCCCATGTGGCAGAGTGGTTCTAGAGTCTTCTAGGATAATATTGTAAATATTATGTAAAGAGGGACATTCCCTAGAAGATTTCCCTAAAGAGATATTTCATAGAAGATTCCTAGAGGGATACTCCCTAGAGGGATATTACATAGAAGATTCCTTTAGGATTCTAGAATAAGATATTTAGAGATGAATATAGGAGAGCTTCTAGATATTTTAGAAGCCTCCAATTCTAGAGAATTATTGTACAAGCCATTGCCTATAAATATGAGCCAAAGGGTGCTCATTTGTGATCATCAAGGAAAGTAAGAGTAAGCAATATAACCTTCCACTTCTTCTCCAAGTGTTCTCTCTATCTTGAGTAAGTGTGAAGGTTAGACTGACTTAGCTTCGCTTCTAACGTGAAAGAGCGAGTTAAGTGTTGCGCGGATTTGAGTGGTTCAAAGTCAAAAGAATCCACTCGTAACACTAACGGCTAACTGCACTGAGACCAACTCCACTAACAGGACACCGACATGTTATCTATTTATGTGTTTTGATGTGTGGACTAACTGGACCGATTCGGTGAATTAGAGTTGTTGGTGGGGAGCTTGACAACTGCAAGGGGTTCGGTCATTGATTCGGAGATTGACAGCGGACCAAACCACTCTTCGACCGACCCCAATTTTGAACGTGTTGGCAAAGCCGTCAGCCAGCCTTCATCCCACACCACAAACCACACCAACCCCCCGCCCCCCACGCGGGGCCCGCGGTGCTCATCAGCCTGCACGTCCCTCCCTCCCTCCCTCCCTCATTATTTTTTCCACTAATAATCTTTTCCTATAAAATCAAAACCCCAGTCTCCTCAAAAACAGAAAAAAATCCTAATATATTTACAAGATTGCCCATGGCGGAGGAGAAGGTGGTAATGGTCACCGGCGCGTCCTCCGGAATCGGCCGAGAGCTCTGCCTCGATCTCGCCAGGGCCGGCTGCAGAATCGTCGCCGCCGCGAGAAGGATCGACCGACTTAAATCTCTATGCGATGAGATTAACGGGTCTGGACCCGGATCTTCCTCCTCCTCGCCCGATCCGAGACCCGATACGGTGCGCGCGGTGGCGGTGGAGCTCGACGTGAGCGGTGAGAGCTCGGCGATTGAGGCGTCGGTGAAGAATGCGTGGGGTGCGTTTGGGAGGATTGATGTTTTGGTTAATAACGCTGGGATTCGAGGTAAAAATTTGAGCTTTAATTTCTTGGATTCAATTTTGTTTGGGATGCAAAGATTAATTCTGTGCTTATTGGCTGTGATTTTGGAATGACTCAACAAATTCACTAATTTTTTTTATTCTGAATGTGAGCTAGCCAAAAATTCAGAGGTTGAGAAGATTCAGAAAGTTCAGAAATTATTCGGTATCAATTCAGAATAAAAAACGAGTGACCCACATGCAATTTTCTCTATTAACATTGTGTTATCTCTGCTATCATAAAAGCTTGCAATTGGAGATGAATTGCATATCACAGACTCATGTCAATATTAAAATTCTGTAAAAGTACTAAATTATTGTTTAAATGTTTCACAATGGAGAAAATGGTCATATTATTACTTAAATACCTCGGTTGAATTAACGGTTTTTGAAATGTTTTAACGTGGATTGTGCCTAACACAAATTATTTCACTATAGGAAAGTGAAAAGGATTTTCTTACATGTGCATTGCACTTTGTGCAGAAATCTAGCTAAAATTATATTTTGCACTCATATAACACAAGCATTCGCTTGTCACTGGTTAGTGCATGCGGATCATTCATGAAACATGTTCATGAATCCAATAACTGTTGGAAAATTCATGTATGAAATAATCTGCTTGTCTCCAGGACGTGCCGATTTCAGGAAAACTTGTAGAGTTTATGATGGGTTTTCCACAAAGTGGGGGGTATTTATACTTCAGAATGAGTTTTGGTTTCCTGATGTTTTTGTTGCCCGACTATTAATGTTAGACTTGTGGGTTTTCTTTTTCTTAGATGCGAGACATATTCTAGTCTCGTCCTACGTGTACTTGCTATGTTTTGTTTAGATCTTATTAATCAAACACGAGGGAATTTTTGTTGGATTTTTGAATCTAAATTTGACTTTGAATAGTAGAGTGAGCACTTAAAGGCAATGTTATTTAGTCCCACAAAGATGGAATATCAAACCTAATTGGGTTTATAATGGAACATATGCATCCCTCCACTTGAGATCTAGTGCGGAGTTGCATACGCACGTGGTGCAACCCACCCAAATGGAACCCGGGCTCGAGCCGGAAACCCTTTAGCCGCATGCGCGCACGTGTTACGCACGCACGGGGGTGCAAATCCGGGTTCGGATCCTCGTGGGTGTGCCCTCACTGACCTAGGTTTTGCCACTCAATTATAACTATTTTTTAATATTGTTTTTCTTTTTATTGTAATTTCTTTTTGCTGCTAAGATCACGAGATCTGCGCATTGGGTGAGATCACGATCGCGGCATGCACAACGACTCGCAACCACGATCACATACAATAACTTGCAATCACGTTCTCTTATTTTGCAATCATTCTAATACAGAGGTTCCAACGGACGAGCGTTCCAATTTTGAAAGGCTATAAATTTATTGTCTTCTCCCTTTAGAAAAAACACACAGCAAAATATAATCTCTTCTCTTCTTCATATTTCTTTCTGAGTTTCACATAATCTTCTTTTCTCTGGGCAAGAGGAGGTTCTCGTAGCAACAAGTTTGGACGTTGAGTGCATAGCGTAAAGGTTAACGAGCAAGACTTCTTGCTGTATCCTCGGGGTTAGATCGCGGTGAACCGGGTGCAACGCTGGGGAGGTGAAATCTATTCTAAATATAGCGATTTTTCGTGCCTTGATAAGTCATCTCTGTTGGTCCATAAAAAAATGGGGTTGAACATGGACAAAACTAAGTTTATGGCTAATTAAAGCTAAATACAAGAATATATACTGCTGGCAATATCTAAAACATCAGTGGCATAATAGTAGGATAAAATGCTGTTAGAATATGTCAACTTGTAAAATAAGTATACAGAAATTGTACTATTGGTAGAATATGAAATAGTCTGGCATGATACTATGATAAATTGTTGGCAAAATATGATAACTTGGTAAATTTTCTAAGTATAAAAAAATTGTACTACTGGCATGATATGAAACACTCTGGCACAATACTTGAAAAACTCTGGCAGAATCACAATAGTTAGTTTAATCAAGAACAACAGTAATAGTGTAATCACAGTAAAATAAATAAGCATTATTAATAATTAAGATATAAAGCAAGAGAGAGGAACACGAAATTTTAGGATGCTTGGGGAAATTTTCCTACATCCACCACCGAGAGGCCTCTTCTCTAAGATTTTAAAATCCACTAAAAAACTTCTCTTTGAAGCTAGAATAACACTGCCAAGATACCTCCCGAGCTTGGGCTTTTTTCTCCCCAAAGGGGTATACAATCGCTAACGTTCTCCCGGATTTGGTCTTTTCTCCTCTTCCCAAGAGAGTACACAAAGTTCACAATTGTTAATTGATTTCTAAAATAAGTGTGAGAAGTGAGAACCAATTTATACAATTTCACAAATCAAATAAAGATGTACAAATGAGGCTCTATGTAATCAATAGTAATTAATAAATATCCTCAATAAATTAGCAGTCTAATGAACTAAAAATAAATAAAGAGAATCAAAGTATAATAAAGAGTTTTGAAACGAGATTCTAAAAAAAATAGAGAATTAAATGAAGTGGTGAAGGAATCTTCAGATGAAGACTTGAATGTTAGATCCTTTTGAATGATGAGAAGTTGTTGAAGATTGAACAAAGTTGTTGGCATAATAACTTCTCTTGGTTTGGAGAGAATGAAAGTTAAAGCTCAGATTTTTGGTGTGGTATATTTTTCAGTTTTTGTTTTCTATTTTTGCAGAATAAATGCAACTGAGTTTATAAAGGGTTTGAGTTTCTCCTCTTATATTTCTGCCCGTTAGAGAGGGAATAGAAGCAATAAATGTTGCAGATTTTGGAGATTTTTTCAGCTGAGAAAAATCTCAGCATTTAATGCAATGGGTACAGCTGTAGTGGAAAGAAGATAAAGTTTGATTTACAGCATAAAGAGAATAGAGAGAAGGTGATGTGGGACGGATGGTGGATTTAGAGTTTGTGGTGGAATATTGGTGGAATTGAGGAAAAACAATGGAATTGGAGATGGATATGACCACATATTGCAACCCGAATTTTGGCTCCACCACCTATGATTTAATTCATGGGGATCAAAATCAATACCCAAAGCAAATAACTTCAATTTTTTTTATCAAAATCATTTCATTCCCCTTTTTCAAAGATCACTACATGGCTATATATAGCCTACAACACGTGAATTGTACGTGCAATTATTGATAACATTAAATCTCACAAACAAACTAACCACATCTAAATTCAAATAACTCTCAAATCTCAATCAAATCTATCTAAATCTAATTTAAATAAAAATCTCAAATGTACTAAATCTAAATCGTTTGTTTACCCCATCATTCTCTCCGGCTTGAAAACATTCATCCCCGATGACCGGGTTGAATCACATCACGGATCCTCAACAGGCTTACGTGGTGGTCGGAGAATTAACACTGATACGTCACAGCTGAACCAAGGTGGTTGGGTGGAATTGACTTCCGTGACCAACCGGCTTTAGTCGATGGTACCTCGATGCAACATGTCGAGGCAAATCTTTCTCGCTGAAGACTGAACCGATTATACTCTGTAATATAAGAAATCTGAACTCCTGTGAACACGTCGCCTCTAAAAGGATCTGCAAAGGATCGTATACATCAGGCAATCTCAGGGGTAAGGGAACCCGCAGAACTGCTGACGAAGAAGGCACTAGCTCCATGGCAAACTCCGCTGGTAGGTCTGTTGATGTCTCTACAAGAAGTTATATTATCAATACCTAGCATGCTATAATAATGTCATTACCACAATAGTATCCAATTTTATATCATTACTATCAGTTTATATGTCTGAACTGTGCTATCAAAAATAATAGGTAAATCACTGTAAGGGATTATGTTACTACAGTCAATAGAGTCATACCAGCTATATATTATTCTCAATATGCGTAATATGATACAGTATTAAGTGTTCCTAATTACTTCAGTGTGTAAAAATAACATGCAGCAAGTTTTAATTACTTTATATTTCTTGTTTAATCTAATAATAACAGTAACATGATGGTGTCGTGATGAATATGAATATGTAAATATGAAGTATACAGAATAACCATACTACAGTGTTGTGATTATACAGTAATAATGTCTACATGGTATGCATGAAACAAAATACATGGAATGCAGAGTATACGTGTACATGAATAATGTGTCATCAAATGAAATGTAACAAGTATCAGGAAGTGTAACAAGGTATACATGTGACATGATCATGGATAATATATCAGAAATAATAACAAGTACCACTGAACAATAATATACATGTATCAGGCAAGTCATGTTATTTAACAATCAGTACCGCCTATTTTAATCAATCTCTTTTAGTGTCTCATACCACTGGTAGTTTATACTGGAGCCCACACTCCATCTGAACCCATTCGAACATGGCATATGGGTATCATGATCCGAACGAGAAAGTGACCAAATAACAAGCGTTCTCGTTATCATTGTGATGTTGTTTTATTATGTTAATTGGAAACTCAATGGTCAAGGAGCTCTAATCAGGTGGGTGTACCCCGTGCATACCCAGGATCACAACCTTAAACAGTTCTCTGGCTGCTGAGACCAGAGTCGACCCGCTAAGGCGAAACATGTAACGAGAAACAAAATCAATAGGTAGCCAGCGCTACCACGTCCCCTGCAGTGGGACTAATAATGGATCCAGATATCCACCCGACAAGATCTAGTCAACCGTCAAGTCTCCCCCATCCCTATGTTATATTTATTATATTTAAACTACATAGTGTATCAGGAAAAAGAACAGTGCATGGTTCATGTAACACGATAACAGGACATGAGCTTTTAAAATAAATCAAGAGACAAAATAAATTATTATTATGTTATCGATTATATTTGAAGAATAATCATATATATTCTAATTACAATGATTTTCTGATAATTACAATTTATTAAATAATATTTACAGTGATTTACCAATAATCACAATTTATTAAGTAAAGCAATCAATTCATTTAATTAAACATGATAAAATATAATTTATAAAAGAAAAATACTCACATAACTAATACAAGGATGTAGCTCGTCTTCCTATGATCGCAACGACTCAAGAATTGTCCACATTGGATTCTGGATGCTCATGATATCGTCCGAACACTAAAATCATTAAAAATAGGTTAGATTTAATAATATTAAAATATAATAAGTTTTACATCGAAGGGGTTTTCTGTAATTTTACCTTTAATTGGTTTTGAAGTGGGTTTGAGTTGCTATCGGGTCGGGTTAAAATCCAATAACCCGGATCCAATAGCTTAAGTGAATATGGGTATTGGGTTTTGAGTGAATGGATTCGGATTTGGATAATTGGGTTTGGGTTTAAATCCAATGAGAAAGAGAAAGAAAGATTTACTCACATGGAAAACAAGAAAGAAAAGAAGAGAGAGAGAACGAAAGAAGAAAAGAAAAGAGAAGAGAAAAGAAGGAAAAGGAAGGAGGTGGCCGGCCAACCTGGCCGCCTGGTGGCGCGGCCATAGGGCCTGACGGCACTAAGCCCTGGTGGGGGAAGAAGAGGGAGATGGAGTTGGTGGTTGTTGATGGTGGTGGTGTTGGTGAAAGAAGTGGTGGAGAAGTTGGGTAGTGGTGATGGTGGTGAAGAGTGTGGTGAATTTGGTGGAGATTGAGATGAAATTAATGGAGATGGAGAATTTGTGATGGTGGTGGTTTAATTGAAGGAGGAAGAAGATGGTGGAGGTGATGATTTATGACAATTTGTGGGAGAAATGGGAGGAAGGAGTGGAGGGTTTTGGCCTCGTTATGGCCGCCTGGGGGTCGCTGGAGCTAGGGGTGTCGCCGGCGGCCCGGTGAGGGTGTGGAGGTCGATTGGGTGAGAGGGTAAGTATGAAATTGATTAGAGAGAGATAAAGAGAAGTAGAAAGAGAGAGTGTGTGAAATGGAAAGAGAAAGAGAGAGTTTAAGTTAGAGGGATAGAGGGATGACGGTGGTGAAGGTGGTGGATTGAGGCGGTGGAATGACTTGGGGCCTGTTTGGTTCGTTGCAAAACGTCGCAAGTCGTAAGTTGTAAAATGAGAATGGAAAAAGTGAACTGTAGCAGTGAAAATATATTGTGTTTTACGGTGTTTGGTTGATAAAGTGATGTGTAAATGGAAAAGTATATTGTGTTTTACGGTGTTTGGTTGGTAAAGTGAAAGTGTAAATGGTAAAGTATATTGTGTTTTACGGTGTTTGGTTGGTAATGTAAAAGTGAAAGTGGAAAAGTTGACCACAAAATTAACTGTAGCAGTGATTTAAATATTATAAATACTATTAAATTAAATCTAATATTGCAAATTAAATTGTATTAATAAATTTGAGATAAAAATTAATAATCTTAATATTTTATTTATAATAATAATATTAATAAAATATTAGTATAAATAGTAAAATATTACTAAAATATTAATTAAATAAATAATATAAAATTTTAAGAAAATCTAAAGAACATTAATAAAATTTTAAGAATACTAATAAAATATAAATATTAAAAAATGTTAAAAAAAATAAAATATAGTAAAAATATAGTAATAATATTAAAAATACTTGAAAATTATTATAGTATAAATTTTATTATAATATTATTGTAATATTATAGAAATATAAAATTAACAAAGTAAAATATAATTATAATTTAATAATAAATTATCATTATAGTATTATTATACTGAATTATTATTACAATATTAACATAATAAAATATTAATATAATAATAAAAATATTATGATATTAATAAAGTAATTTTTATATTAAAAATTAAATAACTAAATATATAGTAATTTTATATTAAAGTATAATATTGTTATATTAATAAAATATTTACTCTAAATAAAATAATAAAAAATGGAATAAGTATTAATAAAATAATAAAATATTAAATAAAATATTAAATAAAAATAGTAAATTAAAATAGTAAAATATTAAATATTAAAACAATATTAAAAATAATAAAAAATTAAAGATTAAAAATATAAAATAATTAAATACTTAAATAAGAAATTGAACACTATTTAAAATATTAAATTTAAAAATATTAAATTATATATTGATTATCAAGTAACTGTTTTGAATTGGTGTACTACAAGTGAGAGTTACATGACCACAAAATTAACTGTAGCAACTGCAAGTGAGAAAATATGAGTGTAAAAGTGAGAATTAAATGACCACAAATTTAACTGTAGCAACTGCAAGTGAGAAAATATGAGTGTAAAAGTGAGAATTAAATGACCACAAATTTAACTGTAGCAACTGTAAGTGGAAAAAGTTTTTGCATTTTGCAAATGGAAACAAACAAGTGAAAAGTGTAAAGTTGCAAAACTTTTTACATTTTGCAACCATTTTGCAACTAACCAAACACCCCCTTGGGGAGGAAGAATGAGAAGATTGGAGGAAAAATCAATTTTTATATAATTTTTAATATTATTTAATTTAGTGAAAATTGACCTAGTTCGGAATTGTTCTAAAAAATTTTGTAAAATAATAAATATTACGCTGAGGAGTAATATGAAATCGGATTCAAGAAATTTAGTCTGATTTGCAAATTAAAAATCCTGAAATGTATCACCGATACGGTCGACACCGATTCGGCCGGATTTTTAAATAATTCAAAAAAATCTCTAAAAATACACTAAATTAGAAAATATGATTTTAAAGAACAATATGAAAGCAGATCCCAAAAACTCAACTCTAATTGTGAATTAAAAACCGTAGAGCCGATTATCGATATCAATCAACATTGACTTCGAAGATTTTTCAAAATAACCCAGAAAAATTTAAAAAAATTCTGAAAAATTTAAAATATTAGAAAATAATATTTGAAACTGAAACCCAATTTGATTATCAGGAAGGTCAAATCAACTTTGTACGCCGTATCAAGTACTGATAATGTAATACATATATCAAAGATTGGGGGGGTTACAACAGAGGATAAATAACGAGGTGCTGATAATCTATATAGTGCCAAATTTGAAGATAAATAAAATTACTATTAATTACTTACAGACTTCCTAATATGCAGTGTTTTAAATATTGGATACCGGTGATATACCGGTCGGCAAAATTATGTACCGTATACCGGATACCGGGTGATATATCACGATATGATACTAAATACCGTTGATATATCAATAGTAAATACATATAAGACATTATTAAAAGAAATAAATTATTATCCAAACATCATATAAAAACATCATTGAAATATCATAATGAACATTGAATAAAATAAAACAATCTCTCAAGGAAAAAATAATAATTATTATCCAAATAAGTAACTATAAGGGCCGATATATTGGATATTTCATCTCGCATATCGGCCAATATATCGGCCACGTGGCGATATATCGGGCAATATCGGTCTAAAATGATATCCGGTAAATTTTTGTACTTATCATATCGTTTTGGATAAAATACCGGTATCTCGCCGATATACCGGTATATCGGCCGATATTTAAAACAATACTAATATGTAAAAGTGGAATCTTGATCTGTTGCTTTAAGTTGCTCTTTGCTCAGTTTGATTTAGCTTGATTTGTTTTGATTGTCTAGAGCAGACTTTTCTTCCAACCTCCTTCTTGATATAGCAATTTATAGATTAGTTCATCCAACCTCCAATTAATGTCTTATCCTGGAATAAGACAAACACTACTAATCAAGTATATTAGTAGCTTAATTTATAGGTTAATATATCATCAATATCTTAGGGTTTACAATTTTTTTTGATGATGACAACTTATAAATTGATTGGATAAATAAACAAATAAGAAAATAGGGAAAATCAAAATTTTTTACCATTATACCTGAGAAGCTCCGTCTACTTACTTGCCTTATTAGTGCTGGGGATAATTAGAGAGCATAGCCCCCCTTTTAAATCAATATAAGCAACATTTTTATCCCACAATCACGAATGCACATTCCCACATTTTTTTCCAGTTTTTAGCTCATAGTATCATAAGATACATTATTGTGCACATATCCAATCCCAAATTTATAAGCATGCATCGATGAGTGATTACCACTCAAAATCCCACATTGATTTATGTTCTTATCAGTGTAACAAGGGGATCCAATTTGAATATCTGTTCTTATCAGTATATACATGTGCATGTATCAGAATAAATACTCAATGCATGTATCAAAAAATGAAAGTGATAGTGTGCATGCATATATCACAAGTGTATTAAAGTGTATGCAAACTTAAACAAAATGAGTTTTTGAAAAAAACAAATATAATCTTTGTATCAAATTCAGTAAACATGATATATAAAACTATTCTCTGATTCAATCAATTTACTAATCTGTCCCCCTTTGTCATCAATCAAAAGAAACGAACATTAAGCATGCATGGGAGAATTAATATGAATCAAAGTTAAAATAGTAGTTAGACTTACTAATTTAAAATTCAAAAAGCATGAGCAAGAAAAAGCATCAGTTAAAAAACAATTTTGAGAGTTTCAGACTAAAATACTAAATTGCCAAAGAAAACAAAGAGTAGATGTGGAGGCTGAAGCATATAAAAAATCAGCAGGTAAAGAAGACTTTCTTGGTGGATGATTGATCGGGGGAAAACCGCGCACGAAAAGTGTCGATTTGAAATCAAGAGTTAAAGTGTGTGTGTTTTAGCTTCCTCGATACTTCCGTTATAGCATAGAGGCTAAACGGGTCGAATCCACAGGGACGGGAAGCGATAGAAGTTTTACCGGTCGATTCACGTGCGTGTAAACAGTTCTTCAATGTTTGAAAGAATGAAAAGAAAAGAAAATAAAGAATGAAAAGAGAAGAGTACGGTGAAACACGAAGAAGTGGGAAACATAGAGAAGATGATTTTTGTGATTTTTGTTTGTATATCTAAAACAAAGTAAAAAGGGAAAGAAAACTTATGGCTACTAACTACTAATGACTCCACTAACTATGCTAACCTCTTAGTGATAGTTGCCTCACATGTATCCTTAGCCATCACTAGTCCTTGGTTCAATAGCGTTTCAAAGCATGACCTATAAGATAACTCATCACATCCAAACTCAACAAACAAGTACAAGTTATACTTAAACCATCAAAACTAAACAAGAGCAAGCATGGAATAAAGTAATGTTAGTTTGTTAGAGAGTTAGGATGTTAGAGTGTTAGAATCTATCATCATGAGCCATCAATGGCTCTTGCAAGAGCAAGGCCAAGTAGAGGCTATTAAATTCATATGGATTTTCAAGTAAGAAGTAAGCAAGTTAGTGGTTAGTAGTTAGTTGTCATGAGAGAAAATTAATTAAACATGTGAAAGGAGTTAGAGAGAAGAAAACAAGGAGAGATAAAGAGAACCTTTCATAAATTGTCACCTTCCATTACAAGCACTCTTACTTTCCTTTAGTATACCACTCTCTTCCTTTTACAAGATCTACAAGATGGAAGATACAAAGAGGAAGAAGAAGAAGAACAACTAATCTAAACTATTCTAAGAAGAAGAAACTACTATAAAACTACCCTAAAATTAAAGAAAAACTCCTCAAAATTTATCCTCCTGTGCTATGGAAATCCCAGGGTATTTATAGGCGAAATGGGGCACCAGAGGGATTGTACAGATTTGACGCACGACTCATTACAAGAGCCACGCGCGCGGCGCCGCCTGCTGCACGCTCCCCTCTTGTCCCCCTGTCGGCTGTACCTCTTGAAATCCGGATTTGGGCACCGGTTTTGATGAAACTGCCCTCCAAAGTCAATGGCGATATTTGTAAGCTTTTAATCACCAATTAAATGGGATTTTTGGGCTTCTTCTTTATTTCATGCCATGGACTTAGAAACATACAAGAGAGGTATTATTAATAGAATTTAATATTAAATAAATGTGAAGATGTGGCATGAAATATGCAATTTTAGAGACTAATCAATGATCGGATCAAATGCCTCTTTCCCTTGCCTTTGGGGCTCTCTGACTGATCCTCTGAGCTACGGCTGGTGATCTCATATTGCTGAAGTTTCTCACTACTGCTAGTCAATGCTTGAACTATTTTGTGTTGTACTTGAAGCCCAATTGGTGAAATAGATATTTTATATTCCTTTTTATCTCATTTAATTCACCCATAACGGACATCTTAACCTCATGAGACTGGAACTTAGCTTCTTTACCTTTCTTTTCAATTTGTTGAACTTATTGTTTAACCCACCAGACTTGCCGCTTGGTTCATCTTCTGAACCAGAGCACACATAAATACTTTCTCTCTCTTCTTTTTCTGCTTTCTTTCTTTTCCCACCTGGGGTTTTACCACGATAAAACTTTTTCAGTCTGCTTCTTTTTCCACAGTTTCTCCATATAGGATCTTAGAAGAATCTGCTTTAGGCAAGAACATCTGATTAGCTATGGAGGAACCAATACCTTCTTTCCCAAGAGACGGAGTCTCATCGGAAAGATCAATGCCATAAATGTTGGCTTAAAGGTCCATCACCCTAGTTTTGTTGATGATTAACTTATGTATTTATAGTACTAATGATCTTGTGTTTATATAGTTTCAGATAATTGATCAAAATCTTAGTCGGATTTAGCTTCAACAAAACATTCATAGTCAAGTTTTGAAGGTAGCATGTGTTGATTCAAGAGCTCGCGCTTAAAGATCGCATCGAGTACTCAAGAGGAGTTTAGATTTTGGATCAAGGTTTGGACCAAGTCAAGATAGAGAAGAAGATTTTCAAGACTTAAGTCTAGTTTTGTAAGTGTTAAAATTTTATATTTTAGATAAAATGTAAAGGATAGATTAGTTGTGGATTGCTTAAGCTTATACAACACACACGCACACAAAAGTTTAGTTTTCGAAAAATACAGTTTTTGTTTTAAGCTTTAAATTCTACGCCTCAAAAATAGTTCACATGTTTTATAATATGTGTTGATTTTTGATCACACATATTTGTATTTCAAAGTATTTTAATGAACTTATTTTTGTGGATTTTATAAAAATTTTATGGAATTTAAGATGTATTTTAAAAAGTTGTTAAAACTATTTTTGGGCTGCTTGCGGACGACCGACTGGTTGACTGAAGGCTGAGCCGGTCGACCGAGCGGTCGATCGACGTGCACAAGACGTGCGCAAGCCCATGTGACTTGAGGTCGGTTGACCGACCGCAGTAGAGATAGGACGACCGACCGGTCGACCGACTGAGTTTGCAGAGCTCTCGGGTTTTCTCGGCCGACTGGGCGGCCGGTCTGCTCGACACCCTTGTAGATTTCTAGTCATAACTTTTTATTCCTATATTCAATCAACATGTTTTAAATTGCATTTCAAAGATAACTTTCAGGGCTACATTTCTTAATCATTTTCTGATTCAAATGTAAAGATGTCAAATATTGGGTTGAAGTCTGTACTTATTCTGAAAACATTTTACAGTTTCTGATTTGACACCTTTCAGTATTTTGTTGATAACTTTCTACTCCAAAATTATACTAATTTGACTTAAGTTGCATTAGAAAGAAGACTTAAAGATCTACAAATTCTTCCTATATACTTAGTTCCAAATTCGGACGTATTAGGCCTCAAAACATTGCTCAAAGTTGACCTACTGTTCAGTGGTCGATCGACCGCCCGGTCGACCGCCAGACTCCAACGTTCAGAAATTTGACCGTTGGTCGGTCGACCGCCCGGTCGACCGACAGCCATTCTCGCCAGTTTTTGAACCCTAACTGTTAGTTTTTCTTGGCCTATAAATATGGGGTTTTTAGGTGAGTTTTATACAAGATTTTGAAAAGTGTTTTTGGAGCTAATTTTTCCTATCTTCCACAGAAGTTTTTCAATAAGTTTTTAAGCTAAACTTCCATATCAAAAAAAGAGAGCTTTTCAAGAATATTTTTCTTGAGTTTTCAAAAGAGATTTCTTGAGTTTTCCACCACAACATCTATCTAGTTTTTCTCACACAAGCTTGAGCTTTCCATTGCTATATTCATTCTATAGGATACTTGTTGTGAGAGTTATTTTTTGGTGATCAAAGTGTAGAGATCACCAAGAGTCCATCTTTGTATTTGAGTAGGCGAACTTGTGGGTTCGTGTTGTGACGAGTTCTTGTGGGATCTCGGTGTAGAAGTGCGGCCTCGGCAAGCTAGTGTGCTTGCGTGTGTTGTTCTTGTGGGAACAAGTGAGGGACTTGCGGGTCCAAGAGTTCGTGAGGGAGCTCGTTGTAGGTGTTGCGGCACCAAGTGATCTTGCGGGATCGTTATAGTGGAAATCTTTCATAGTGGTGAAGGCGGGGACGTAGAGAAGTGTGCTCGAACCTCGAACCAAATCTCTCGTGTTCGCGATTGTTTCTCTCTCTCTCTCTCGTACTTGTGTTTACATGTCTTGCATACTTTTATTGTTAACATTCTTTATGCTTGATATACTTGTGTTCAATTGAATATATGCTTGGGATTGTTTGCTCACACTTGTATTCAACCAAAAGAGTCATAATGGCACCTCAACTCTTAATGTAGAGGAATCTTGAGGAGATAGTCCAGAGCCCTTTACTGGGAATTCAGCTACACTCTTGTGTTATACTTTGTGTGTTAGCTTAATAGTTTTTATTTGCAAAAATTATTTTAATTCCATATTAGTTTGCATTAGATTAGCTTGTCACTTTTTCACCCCCCTCTGGGTGACTTACAATTGGTATTAGAGCTTGGTGCTCTTGATTTGGATCTAACAACCTTGAGTTAAAGATCCTTATTTTAGCTAATCACTATATTTGTTTACACACATGGATTTCATGACATCTTCTATGTTTGACATTTTTAACATCCAAACTTGGAAAGATAAGATGTCCATGTACCTTAAATCCCTAGGCATCTATGCTTATCTTCCCACTATTAAAAATTCGTATTGTTTAAATGGCAAACATCTTGAGGCTAACACAAAAGCCATCCATGTTATAAAATCTACTCTAAATGATGAATATTTATCTAGGGTTGCTAACTTTGATTCGATTTTTGTAGTATGGAACACACTTTTCTCCCTTGGTGAACAAAAGCAATACTACATGGGGAGTGACTCGGATGATGGAAGTGAAGCTTCTAACATGTGCTACATGGTCCAAGGGGATGACCCCCTTGAGGTAAATTCCGAATCCGAGTTAGAAGAAGATATTGACTTGCCTTATGATGAGCTTGCATCTTTTTGTCAAAAACTTCTCGAAAAATATGATTTATTAAAAATTAAAAATGATAAGTTGAAGAAGGAAAACACTTCTTTGTTAAAAGAAAAGGATTCTTTTAAAGATAAAATTGAATGTGTTTCAAAGGAAAATGAATATTTTAAAAAGAAAATTATTTTGATGGAAAAAGAAATAAAATATTTTAAATGAAAATAACTCTTTGAAAATGAAAATTGTTTTAAAAGAAAAGGAAAATATTTCTAAAAAGAAAAAGAATGGTGTTTCTCATGCTACTATTTCATCACCTCTTATTGGTAAAAATGAGATTCATGTTTTGAAAAATAGAATTGATCGTTTGGGCTCCACTTTGAGCCAATGTGCATTTAAACATAATAAATTGGAATCTATGTTTCGCAAGAAACAAATTTCACACATATATGCACATCCTACACGACATACACCTCATGTACACCATGATCACACCCATTCTCAAATGTATGCTACAGTGTACACATGTACACATTGTGACCGTAAAGGTGATCTTGCAAAATTTTATTTTGATAGACTAAATTCTTTAAATTTTGTAAATAAAAGTGTTTGGGTTTCTTATAATGCTAACCCCCATGGACCCAAAAAGAAATGGGTACCAAAATTCCTACCACTTGTGTTTGATATAGGTACGGGCTCTCACATAACGTGAGAGGGATGATATCTTGATGGTGGATGCACCTGGAGCTTCATGGACATACCCATTTGATGCATCGCTATCAAGAAAGTTTGGTGGGAGGATTACATCATGTTTTGGAGAAATGAATTGGCTACACGATTTTTGGTAACCATTTCTTCCTCCACTTTAAATATATCTTAAATGATTTTAATACTTATATGCCAGTATAGTGACCTAGATTCTATCCTATGTTGTTTTGTGTTTATAGATGAGTTGATTGGTTGCCTAACTATGCATGTATTTTTGAAAAACTTTTCAAATGGATTTAAATGCCTACATCATATTCATATGCATATTCTATTAAAACTTGTGTTATACATGTACAATTTTTGAGATACATATTTTACATGCTCTAATTCTCTTATATGCTCAATTATTTGTTTGATTGTACATTGTATGTCCTAGTTTTGATGATTCATGCATAACTAAGTAATATATCATGTTTTAGAGAAAAAGAATTTCATACAAGTTATGTTTTGAGCCTTAGTGTTTATTTTCATGAATATGTCATTTACATGATTCTTGTGCACTCACATCTTTTTGTTTACTCATGACTTTATTTTCATGAGCTTTATATGAGCTTTATAAATCTTGAGTGTCAATTTTTGTGCAATACACATGTTTCATGAGATATATATGATTTGGTTTCATTTTAAAGGATCTTTAATTAGTTTTTCAAAAATTATTTTAAACTAGTTTCTTGATTCTTAAATTGGTAGAGTTTTCAAACATGTTAAATTATTTTCAAACTCTTATTTTTAAAAACCCCTACCAATCTAAGGGCGGTTGGTTGGGCGACTATGGCTTGTGTACTTTATTGAATATCTTTTTATCATGTGCATGATAAGAGTAGATTGTTATGAGTTATACATTTGATTTTCAAGATATCTCACTTTTGTATACTCAATACTTTTTTTTTTCTACATATGTATGCTTCAAATTTCAAGTGGTTTTTCCATTTTTATACACACATATATATGATTTAGATTGTGCTTATTTTGCAGTACCACATTTTTTTAAGCACAAATTTGGCTTATGCTAAGCTTGATTTTATTCTAAATATTTATTAGTAAATCTACAAGGTTATGCATTAATTTCAATTAGTATTTTTTTTAGGTATGAGATATACATGATATTTAAAAAGGAAAATTCATTTTGTATACTCATGATTTCTATATATGTGTGGATCATATCTAAATTATTTTAGTTTAATATATACATTTTTTTTTGTGCTCTAAACATATATGCTATTTTTTTGGGCACAAATTATTTCTTGCTAAGTTTGATTTAGTTTATAATGTCAATTGTTTTTCAATTGGTATCTTATACAAGCTTATGCATTATTTTTATTAATATTTCATAAATGGGAAAAAATTCTTATTTTATCTTTTAATTGGTTTTATTTTCAATTGGTATCTTACTCTCTTTATGATGAAAAATACTTTGTTTTGATATATGCTAACATTTTCAATATTAGTATCATTAGTCTTAAATTGACATTATTCTCAATTTTGTATCTTTATTGCAAGTGATTTTAGTGTTTATCCAAAAATTTGGTTTTTACTTTCTATTGGTATCAAAAGTTACTATCGGTATCAAAATTTGTTTTGTTGATCAAGAAATTTCAAAATTTGTTTTAAAAGTGAGTTCAAAATTTTTCTTAAAAATTTTTGTTTGATATGTATTGCTTATATGCAAGGGGAACTTAACATCTTTTCTATATATAGATTCATGTTTAGTGTATCTCACATTGAGGAGCTTCACCTCTATTCTTTACGTGATACACGTGTGTAAGAGAGCTTAACATCTTCGCTTATACATTGTATATTATGTTTTATGTGGGTTAGGATCTAGTCACCCTTCTCCATATAATGCATGTATGTAGGAGGAGTTAACTTGACGTCTCTCCTTTTCATGAATGTATATCGCATATACATCTTTACTGCTTGTTTGCCTTCACCCTTTTGTTGATGAATTGACAAAAAGGGGGAGAAGAATTTAGAGAGTTTATATATACATGCTTATTGTTGTTTATGCATATATGTTTGTATTTAATTTATGTACCTTCATTGAATATCTTTATGTTTATTTGTTATGCATGAGTTAAGGGGGAGCTTCTATAAAGCTTATCTTTAATCCATGCATATATAACTCTATGAGTTTTATCATCATCAAAAAGGGGGAGATTGTTGGCTCAAAGGTCCATCACCCTAGTTTTGATGATGATTAACTCATGTAGTTATAGTACTAATGATCTTGTGCTTATATAGTTTCAGATATTTAATCAAAAACTTAGTCGATGTTTAGCTTCAACAAAAGATTCATAGTCAAGTTTTGAAGCTAGCACGTGTTGATTCAAGAGCTCGCGCTTAAAGATCGCATCGAATACTCAAGAGGAGTGTAGAGTTTTAGATCAAGATTTGGACCAAGTCAAGATGGAGAAGAAGATTTTCAAGACTTGAGTCTAGTTTTGTATGTGTTAAGATTTTGTATTTTAGATAAAATATAAATGATAGATTAGTTGTGGATTGCTCAAGCTTATACACACACACAAAAGTTTGGTTTTCGCAAAATACGGTTTTTATTTTAAGCTTTAAATTCTATGCCTTAAAAATAGTTCACATATTTGTAATATATGTTGATTTTTTATCACACATATTTGTACTTCAAAGTATTTTAATGAACTTATTTTTGTGGATTTTATAAAAATTTTATGGAATTTAAGATGTATTTTAAAAAGTTGTTAAAACTGTTTTTAGGTTGCTTGCGGTTGACCGACTGGTCGACCGAAGGCTGAGCTGGTCGATCGACCGGTTGACCGACGTGCACAAGACGTGCGCAAGCCCATGTAACTTGAGATCGGACGACCGACCGGTCGACCGCAGTAGAGATCGGCCGATCGACCGGTCGACTGACTGAGTTTGCAGAGCTCTCGGGTTTTCGCGACCGACCGGGCGGCAGATCTACTCGACACCCTTGTAGATTTCTAGTCATAACGTTTTATTCCTATATTCAATCAACATGATTTAAATTGCATTTCAAATATAACTTTCAGGGCTACATTTCTTATTCAATAATCATTTTTTGATTCAAATGTTAAAGATGTCAGATATTGGGTTGAAGTCTGTTCTTGTTCTGAAAACAGTTTACAGTTTCTGATTTGACACCTTTCAGTATTTTGTTGATAACTTTCTACTTCAAAATAATATTAAGTTGATTTAAGTTGCATTAGAAAGAAGACTTAAAGATCTACAAATTCGTCCTATATATTTATTTCTAAATTCGGACGTTTTAGGGCTCAAAACATTGCTCAAAGTTGACCTACTTTTCAGTGGTCGGTCGACCGCCCGGTCGACCGTCAGACTCCAACGGTCAGAAATTTGACCATTGGTCGGTCGACCGGGCGGTCGACCGACCAACGGTTAGGCCATTCTGGCCAGTTTTTGAACCCTAACGGCTAGTTTTTCTTGGCCTATAAATATGGGGTTTTTGGGTGAGTTTTATACAAGATTTTGAGAAGTGTTTTGGAGCTAGTTTTTCCTATCTTCCACAGAAGTTTTTCAACAAGTTTTTGGACTAAACTTCCATATCAAAAAGAG
Organism: Agave tequilana; assembly: GCA_038442645.1. NCBI lineage: Eukaryota > Viridiplantae > Streptophyta > Magnoliopsida > Asparagales > Asparagaceae > Agave > Agave tequilana. The sequence continues at coordinate 61,790 of JAVJIF010010412.1, read as the reverse complement.
AGCTTTTCAAGAGTATTTTTCTTGAGTTTTCAAAAGAGAATTCTTGAGTTTTTCACCGCAACATCTATCTAGTCTTTCTCACACAAGCTTGAGCTTTCCATTGTTATATTCATCCTATAGGATACTTGTTGTGAGAGTTGTTTTTTGGTGATCAAAGTGTAGAGATCACCAAGAGTTCATCTTTGTATTTGAGGAGGCAAACTTGTGGGTTGTGTTGTGACGAGTTCTTATGGGATCTCGGTGTAGAGGTGCAGCCTCGGCAAGCTAGTGTGCTTGCGTGTGTTGTTCTTGCGGGAACAAGTGAGGGACTTGCGGGTCCAAGAGTTCGTGAGGGAGCTCGTTGGAGGTGTTGCGGCACCAAGTGATCTTTTGGGATCGTTATAGTGGAAATCCTTCATAGTGGTGAAGGCGGGGACGTAGAGAAGTGTGCTCGAACCTCGAAACAAATCTTCCGTGTTCGCGATTGTTTATCTCTCTCTCTCTCGTACTTGTGTTTACATATCTTGCATACTTTTATTTTTAACATCCTTATATGCTTGATATACTTGTGTTCAATTGAATATATATTTGGGATTATTTGCTCACACTTGTATTCAACTAAGAGAGCCATAGTGGCACCTCAACTCTTAATTTAGAGAAATCTTGAGGAGATAGTTCAGAGCCCTTCACCGGGAATTCGGTTACATTCTTGTGTTATACTTTGTGTATTAGCTTAATAGTTTTTATTTGCTTAAATTATTTTAATTCCGCATTAATTTGCATTAGATTAGCTTGTCACCTATTCACCCCCTCTCTAGGTGACCTACAATAAAATGTGAAAAATCTTTGTTAGCGGACATGAAAATGCAAGTCGTTCTTTCGGTTCCAACATTGAATGCAATAGAAGATCAGTCACTGTATGTAAACATAGCATGCATGAGCGGTGAAGTCTCACTTTTGACAATATGAAAGTGTCCACCTTGAGGTAAGAAATTAAACTAAACAATCTTGGCAAGTAGTCTAGCTCCAGGTGTAAGGAGTATGATGGGAAATGAATTATCAATGCTAGATACTCCACTAGCTCTAACTCCATATAAAACAGAAATAACATGCTATATATTCCATTTAAGAGACTCGAAGGTCTCACCATACAATTCAACTTCTGAAGCAGGTACACCTATAACCCCCCAATTCTGTTGCCCCAGTAATAATCATAACCCCTTTAACCAATGAAATTAGAGTTGGGGGGTTACGTCTATATTATAAATTTGCATAAAACATGGCAACACAGATTAGGATAGTAAGGAATTCTGGCACTTTATGATCTTTGATTTTTTTTTTTTTTTGAAAATTGAAGTAATTGTCTAGTTGATATGCTGAAATAGAGGAAAAGTCTATGTACCTTTCTACAATGCACGGACCATTGTAGAATTATCTGTAAAATACCTTAGACTCCTCATCAATCAGATACACATTCTCAGCCTCAGAGAGAATTTTATGAGATTCCTCTTTTTCCCTTTTTAGCCGGTTGTGCTTCTCAGTGAAGTTCACGTATGGACTGAGATAGGAAGGCAGAGATTTGGAGACGGCCATGGATTTGGAGGATCTCAGGCTAGGGACAGTCACATAATTGAATAAATGAATATTGGTTTCATCAAGTCCATATTTGAGTGGATTTGAATTGGATATAGTGGAGAAAGAGGGGCGACTGAGGTTGTAGTGAGAGTGTGGAGACTTTGGTCGAAAGAAGGGACATAGCAGGCAGCGGAAAGGGCGACGACGCAAGGAGATGCGGCGACGTAGGGTGATGGGGTTAGATCTGAAGGAGAACAGAAGAGTTGAGGAGAGGATGAGGGACTTCTGGTGGATCAGAGGAGCTAGACTGTGGTGAGAGGGAGTCAGCGGTGATTGGTGAGGAGGTGAAATTTGTGGAGAGGAGTGGGTCCTGTGGATCGGCAAGAGGAGAAAGTAGAGGTGAGAGAGATCCGACAAGGGAAGAGCTTGTTGGTGTAGATATGTGGTGAAGTGAAGATTTGGTTGTGATGAGAGGTGGCAGCCGAATTTGGGAGCTTTGAGGGGAGAGAGGTGAGATGGAGAAAGGGAGAGAAAAATTCAGCCTTTTATAGCTTTGACAGGGTTAGTATAGGGTTCAGTTGACTGGTCAAATAAGAGTAAAAAATTCATAAGTATTAAGCTAATTTGAACTTATGGTAGGAGAGCCTCGAGTCACGTAGGATAATAGGTGAAATCTTTGGCAAGATAGACTAAAATTTTGAAACTTGCAAAAATCAATATAAATTAGTTATGCATCAATAAAACTTTTATAAGTATTCATTTAATGCACATAATAATTTAAAATTACAAAAAAAATAATTAAAAAAATTATTCCGAAATACGAAGACCCAGTTGCATTCTAATATGGCAAATTGTTCAACAAGCAACAGTCTTATAAAAATATCAGCAAGTTGGTTTTGTATGTCAATAAATTCCAATTTAATATATCCACATTCGCATGATCTTTCAGGAAGTGGTGTCCTACATCAATGTATTTAGTGCGAGAGTGTAAAATTAAATTTTTGAATAAATTAATTGCACTAGTATTATCACATAAATATTAGTAGTATTAAATTGGACTCTATAGTCTTGCAATGTTTGCCTCATCCACAAAATTTGTGCACGATCTGGCGTAATTCTCTTTTGGTTCATGTAGCCTATCCCAAATACTTGAGACAAATGACTTAGTTGTTGTTGTTGTATAAAATTTGTGCACAATATAATCCGACAACAATATACTCCACCTACGTTATAGATAGTGATACACAATTTTATTTCTTACTAAACTAAGATACAAGAGAATGACCAAGGAATTGACAAGTTCCACTTGTACTTTTTTAATCAACTTTAATTTCGGTAAAATCTGCATTACTATATCCCAATAGATCAAACTAGTATTTTTAGGATAATATAGACCAAAGTCTAAAGTGCTCTTAAAATATCTTATAATTCTTTTTACAACATACAAGTGTGATTCTTTAGATAAAGCTTGAAAATATGCACGCAAACAAACATTACATATAATAGTCAGTTTACTAGCAGTTAAATTTAAGAGTCTACCAATCATACCTTTATAAGGTTTTGAATCAACATTCTTTCCAGTAGCATCTTTGTCAAGTTTTGTAGAAGTGCTCATTGGAGTGGTAATCTCCTTTGAGTTCTCCATTTTGAACTTCTTCACATGCTCTCTAACATACTTTTCTTGATTGATAAAGATTTCATCATTCTCTTGTTTAATTTGTAATCAAAAAAGAAATTGATTTCTCCCATGAGACTTATTCTAAATTCTTGCTGCATACTTTAGGAAAAATCTTCACATATAATTTCATTAGTGTCACAAAAAATAATATCACCAACATATTTTTGCACCAATAGAAGATTAACATGTTTAATAAATTAGTATCAAATATTCCTTTAGAAAAATCATTATCAATTAGAAATTTTGATATCAAGTACGTGATGCTTGTTTTAAACTATATAAAACTTTTTTCAATTTATAAACATGATTTGAAAAATTACATTCTTCAAAACCAGGAGGTTGTTTTACAAAAACTTCATTTAAAAATCCATAAAAATGCATTTTTATTTCAAATTTTTTTAAAACTTGCATAGGCTAGAAGCATTCGAATAGCCTCTAATATAGCAACGAGTGTAAAAGTTTCATCAAAATCAATGCCCTCGTCTTGATTGTATCCTTGGGCAACAAGTCTACCTTTGTTTCCATAACAATGTCATTTTCATCTAGCTTGTTATAGAAAACCCATTTAGTTCTAATGATTGAGTAATCTTTGGGTCTTGAAACAAGTCCTCAAACATTGTTTCTATCGAAGTTACCAAGCTCATCTTGCATAGCTAGAACCAATTACTCATCACTCAAAGCTTCATTTATATTCTTCAATTCAATATGAGAAAGAAAAATCAAATGATTGCATTCATTCAAAGCTTGTGATCAAGTCTTTACCCTTTTTGAGACATCATCTGTTATGAGATCCGTGAGATGATCCTTAATGGTTCTCCACGACTTTGGTAAGTCTTGATGTGATGATTGTTGAGTCTCAAATTCCCTTGGGATTCAGATTTTTCTTTTTTTAAAATCTGCACTTTTTCTTCTCTGGTAAGATCCAGATTTTCACTGGTAGCATCCATTCTACTAGCATTTGTAAAATCTGCGTCTTCAAGATTTCTTGAAATTTGAGAGTTAGTCTTATTAAAACGTACATGAATATATTTCTCAATATTTAAAGTACATTTATTAAATGCTCTAAAAGTTTTGCTAGAAGAAGAATGACAAAAAAAATCCTTCATCTGATTTGGAATCAAAATTTTCCAAATGGTCTTTGATATTAAGAATAAAATATTTGTAACCAAAAACTCTAAAATCTGAAATATTTGAGGATTTTTCATTATAAAGTTCACAAGGAGTCTTTTTCAAAATAGGACGAATAATAATACGATTCAAAACATAGCATACGGTGTTAACCGCCTTGGCCCAAAAATATTTAGGTAAAGGACAAGCATTTAACATGGTGCGTGTCATTCCTTGCAAAATACTAGTTTTGCTCTAACGCACCATTTTGTTGGGGTGTTCTTTGAGCTGAAAAAGAGTGCTCAATACCGTGTTTAATACAAAACTTGTCAAAATTTTATTTTCAAATTCTCCACCGTGATCACTTCGGATTTTGACAATTGAATGTCCAAAATATTTCTCTACGCTTTTGTAAAAGTGGCTAAAGGATCCTAATGCGTCATCGTTCTGAACAGTTAAAAAGCTGTATCGGAGTTTGTTTTTTTTAATGTGCCAACACTTAGATTTTATGTAAAAATTCCAATTTAGGAAAAACCACGGGGAGGAGGAAAAGAATTAACAATTTTCAGAGGATTACAGCGAATTCTTCAAAGAATAACTTTTTTGGTAGCTAGACATCTTTAGTCCAAAGAATTTTTATCTCTCGTCCTTGTCCCTTCTAGATATCTTATATACTTGGGGATTTCTGTTGACGGTGCGAGTCATGTAGGATTCAATAATCGCACGATCCACACATTGTGATCTTCTGTAACAGCCTGGATTGTGCTTTTGATTGCGGTAGTGATATTTGCTGCTTTCTTTAACTGCTTGCATTGAAATAGGGATCGTGAACCATGTTTGAAATATAGAATGACTTGGTGGCGTAACGGGCTCCACAAATATAGGAGAAATTTGATGGAGTCTGTTACAGAGGTTGTCTTGCTCAAGTCGAGAGAACTGACTTCGGGAGGAGGAATACCCTCGGGAGAGTTAATTTCCTTGGAAGAGGAGAATAGTTTCAGAATGTTCTGGATGCTGCTATTACTCGGAGATTTTAATTGCGAGTGTCGTGTCTTGATCCTAGCATGGGTCAAATTTTGACCAGTACAGATATCTCTTCCGCTTCCTCTTTCTCTTGATTTCGAGGGAAAAATATGGAGCGAAAATGAGTATCTCCTTCCTTGAAAAGTTTGAGGCGTCACTTGTAATCTGAAAAGTCTTAGTCAATGCTTCTTAGTACTTTGGGCTTATTTGAAAATAGGTGAAGATAGTTGGATAATTAATGTAACGCTCCGATCCCGCGGGTACGGAGACGTTACTGCGACGTATATACGTAGGTCAAAAATACCCTTATATATACGCTAAGCATCAGTCCAGGCATGAATCAGAGTACGAAGTACGTGGTGCATTATACATTCCAACATATGAGTACAATTACAAAGTTATCATAGGATCTGACACAATATTACATCACCAATAGGCGCAAATGCGAGAATATAAAGAGATATACAATGATGAATAGTACAAAATGCCCTCACGAGTTACAAAAGGAAAACTCGAGGGACGAGCTGGGGGCCTAGAAGGATATGGTCTCCAGACGGTCTGCCGATGATTCACGCTCCAGCTGCGCATCTCTGATCAACATTCGGGAGAATCCACAAGCTCTAAGCTCCGGGATCTGGACATGAGGATTTAGGGGAGTCAGAAACTCCCCAATGAGTGGTGAATGTCAATCGGTGATGAACTTTCCAGACTGTAGTTGTCCGATTGGGGATGAGCCATGACAATAGCTCGGTGGGGATGAACCTTCCGGACGGTAGTTGCTTACCGGGGATGAGCCGTGGTAGTTGCCCGTTGGGGATGAACCTTCTGAACGATAGTTGCGCACTGGGGATGAGCCGTAAACGTGGCAGTTACCTGATTGGGGATGATTGAGTTGGAACTTGCACACAAAAAATACAGAATTTCAGGAATACTAAACAGAAGTGCATGTGCTCAATGCTACCGCTAATGCGAGCGGCTATGCGGGTCGTGATCCACAAAGAGGGACTAACAAGGGAAGCTTTTTGTAAATTCTCTTTAGTTCACAAAAAAATGGTTAAAGTTCTTCTTTCAGTTCTTTAAAAGAAAAGAAAAATAAGTTATACTAAATTGTTAAGAAAGTGGTAGATTGAGAAGGTGGAGAAAAATAGAAAATGATTTTGTACAAAGAAAGTGAAAAATAATGAATAGAGTTGAGAGATGGTGATGTTAGAGATCGAAACTAAAAATTAAAAGAAGGAAAGTTAAACCCTAAAAAATTACTTACTTACCTTTGACCCGTAGCGACGATGTATCTTTATTTGAAGGCGATCGAAGTATGGCAAATAGGATTTTTTCCATTCCTGATTTACACTACGAAATGAAAGAGCAAGTTACACTACCATAGGAATGGCTATCCATCACCATAAGCCATCAGTGACGCTTGTAAGGGTAAGGCAACTTCGATACTATCAGAGTCATTTGGATTCACAAACATAGAAGAGGGACGCAAACAAAAATAAGAGTAAAGAAGGGAAAAACTTCGATTTGATTTAAATAATTATGAAAGAAAAGACTTACTTACACTGATGTCACCCTCAGTACAAGCGTTACTCTCATTCCTCCATGAAACTCTCCTTTCCTCGCAGTTACATAAATAAAACAAAAATTATATAAAAGAAAACAAAAAAAATTAAGTTATAAACTACATAATAGCCTAACTTCTACCTCTGCTTGATCGTCCTCTCATTTGCCTTCAGGAATTGCGGTATTTATAGGATAAAAGGAGTGGCAAAGGGTGGTGAAGAGATGAGCTCAAATCGCTGGCCTAACAACCAATATTCTTATCCTTATTATCCCTTTGTATACTGATAAGTTCATCTCTGGACTTCTGGATTTGGGATTATCTTCATTGATTTCTCAAGTAAGGATAATAAATTCAAATAAATCTAATTTAGTTTGAATAGATTTGATAATATACTCTCTCTGTTATCCCATATTTTCTGATAAGATTTGCCTTGGACTTCTGAATTTGGGATTATCTTTATAGATTTTCAAGTTAACCAAATTGATCATTAAAAATCCAGTTTTATCTGATTTTATCTGGTGTTATTTTCTCTGATTTGCTCCGATCTTTTGATAGAATTGCTTCTAAACCTTTGGATTTAAGTCGATCTTCATTGATTTGCTTGAGCTTTTAAAACTTCAGATTTAACTGGATAAACTTGTCCATTTTTCCTCTTTCTCCATAAATTACCTTACCATTAGATATTAAAATAAATTAAATAGCAGAGTTTTATTACAAAATAAATGTGGAAGTGTGACACATGTGACACTAAATACGCAATGCACGTGTATAATTATACCCCCACACCTATCTTCTGTTCGTCCTCGAGCAAAAAAAAAATTAATCTGGCACACTTTCGTAGGAATCACGGTTGCACTTAGCATGTGCAACAAGTCGTTAAATCTCTAGGTTATCCCTAGAGGACGAGTTTTATCTCGTGAGAGTTTTTAGTGGATTACACCGACAAAATTCATAAAAAAAAGAGAAATAAAGTGTTAGTTTTTTGCAAACACATTTTGAAAATATGAGAAAATATTTGAAGCATTATTGTAAGAGTTCAAGTAATCTATTAGCTATAAGAAAATCAAAATTTTCATTCCTAAACTTAGTCTCTATTCAAAAACTTGTTATCAATCAAGGCACGGATTCAAACTGTATTTCTCATCTAGCCTTTTATTTTACCTTAAGTCATATGCACCTTCGTGACCGTGAAATTTTGACTAGGGATTCTTTAACTCTAACTTAAGCCTTATTTATTTAAATTTTTTATATTTTTGGTGGCATTATTTCTTAATTATATTAGGCTTTCTAATCTGCCGATGTAACGAGCCTTTAGTTGGTGACACTCAAACCGGACGGTCTTAGGGCACCGGGTGAGAAAACACCCCAAGAACTTAAGGACTCGAGCAAACAAGACCACAAAACTAAGGATTTTATTTATTATTTGGACCACTTTAGACTTGAATACTTATGCATTATGAGGCACAAGTACCCAGCTTAATCAGAAGATTTTTGATATATATATATAAATATATATATATATATATATATATATATATATATATATATATATATATTTATAAGGCATAAGAATCTTTGTTTTTAAACCCTAAGTGTATAAGTCTATAAAGTATGCATATTTCATCAAGGTAAAAATCAAGACTAAATTATTTTTTCAAATTTTCTTCCTAACTCTAGAAATCAAATAAATAATCTTATTTTGACTAAGTATAAGAAATCCTAATTATGATTCTCCTATTCCTTAAAAGTAACTTAATTTCTTACAAAAAATAGGTCAAAATATTGTTTCTCTCTTTAAAAAGTTTTAAAAAGCAAAGAAAATATTTAAATATTTTCTTTTTTTAAAATAAAAAGAAAACCTATGTCATGTTAGAACTCTCCCCCACACCTATCTCATGCATTGTCCTCAATGTATGAATGAATGCTTAAGAAGAAAGGGAAGGATAATGTTATTTCAAGAGATGTTGGTTCCGGTGGTGATCGAATTGGGCCAAGCGTTGCTACCCAATCAAAATAATGTGGTGGTTCACGAAACCCACCTTTATTGACCTCTTTTATATTTACATAATTATAATCCCTAATATGAATAGGATCATGAAAAATCCTATCATGAACCTTATTCCCTTCACATGACCAGTCTTGAAAAATCATCACGGAGTCGTCAAGGTCTATACCTATGTCCAACAAAAGAATGCGACTTAAAATGGTTGACTTGGGCTCAAGAATGTAGGTTCGCGAACCAATACTAACTCGAGAAAATCAACTTTGGGTGAGAGTCAGTTTTGGTTCAAGAGTTGAGTCCAAATCTAAGAATTGAAATTCACATTCTTTTTCCATCAATGAAATGTGATTATCCAAAATTGGTGATTCAATTTCTAAATCTATAAGTACGAGAATAAATGTTGGCTCGTAAAATTGGTCTAAATTGGGTAAGGATACCGGAGTCAACATAGATCCGAAGATGAGAACTGAATGTCAAGGTTGGGGATTAGGGTCACATTCACATTCAAGTTCAATCTTATTGAATGGAAAACTTGCCAATTTGTCCAAGGTTTATAATTGGTCATGTTCAAGTTTGTGTGATGAAATTGAATCTTGGTCAAAGTTCTAAGATTTTATGATTCTTTGTTTTCATCAATATGACTAGAAGTGTCAGAAATAGTTAAAGATTGGGTAGAGAGAGTTTTCTTATTCCTACGTATGTTTTCCAGTCGACTAAGTCTTACGTCTATCATATTTAAAGGATCACTTTTGAATTGAATCATGAATTCCGTACTCTTTTCAAAATCGGTATGTTCTTCTTGAAAAATAGAGTAAGGATCTTTGATTTGAAGGTTTTGACGGGATTTTAAGTCTTCTAGAATTTGAATTCTTCCATCCTCTCTTTCCAACCAATTGATTCTTCTAATGGTTGTTCAGGAGGAGTATATGAAGCTGGATGTTGGTAAGGTGGTTGACTATATGACTCGGGGGAGTTGTATCCCCACTGACTCTATGAAGAGTGGTGATGATTGTTCTAGTCTTATTCATAGTATTGGGACTGGGGCATAAATTAATTTAGATAATACCAATCTAGCATAATTGGTTGGTTAAAGTTATGATATGCCGGGTTGGTAATATCCGAGTCAAAAAAGGTCGGAGTGAAATATGGATCATTATTTGCATGTGAATAATTGTAATTATAATTCATACCACCATGATGTCAAAAATAAAAAACAAAAACAAGCAAACAAACAAATAAATAAAAAGGAAAAAATGATCCTAAGTTAAGGTAAACCTTAGACCTAGACGACTCCTAACTGGTTAGACTGTCCACGGGGGGTTTATTACAGATTCTGACCATAAGTTAATCGCCCAGGTAGGGTCAAAATTAGTGGGAGGTATCCACGCTTAAAAACAACGGACCTAATTAAGCCAAACCACCAACCTTCGAGATTTCGCCTCTCAATCCCCAACCTTTGACACCGATTTGGTAAGAATCAAACTCTAATCAACTTCCCCCTTAGGTCAATTTCCTATTGAGTCCGAGATGCCCCTAGGGCCAACGTCTACTTAGTTTTAGTTAGGCTTGGGTTAGTGAGTGATGAGATTTTTTGTGGGCTAAGGGAGGGTAATGACTTCTCCACCTTATCTTGTTTATAGGACAAGCCCTTAAATCAATTCTATGCAACATGTATATGTATATGAAAAGCAACACTTAAGCAATGTGAACAATTTAAAAGTGTTTCTATACTACATGCTATGTATACGTACCTTTGCTCCAACACTCTTCAACAGTAATGTAAAAGATAAATGAATTAGACACGTGCCTAAATGCAAGTATAAATCATTTTTAACATTTACAAACAATCACTTTACTGTTGAATTAAATACAGTGTGCAAAATAAATTAATAACGGAATCTAATACATGCAGAAGCTATATTTTGCAGTGTGAAAGCACCTGCAAAAAAATCAATTAGTAGTCCACCATAAATGCCACAGAAACACAGCTTTTGACGCGTTTGCGCGGAACAATTGTGGGCTCTGATGCTCTGCCTTCTTGGGCAGAGGCACAGAGTAGCAATATGTCAACTGCAGTTCTTTGATTCCTGAATTCAACACTTGAACATAAAAACAAAGAAGAAAAGGTTAAATTGTTTAAGTAAATAAAAAAAAACTTATCATCCCTCCCCGACAACGACGCCAAAATTTTGGTTGAGTTGAAACCTCCACACAGAAAATACAGAGTTTTAGGAATACAGAACAGAAGTGTAAGTGCTCAATGCTACAACTATAACGAGTGGCTATGCGGGTCGTGATCCACAAGGAGGGACTAGCGATGGAAGCTTTTTGTAAGTTCTCTTTAGTTTACAAAAAATGGTTAAAGTTCTTCTTTCGGTTCTTAAAAAGAAAAGAAAGATAAATTATATTAAGTTGTTAAGAAAGTGGTAGATTGAGAAGGTGGAGAAAAATAGAAAATGATTTTGTACAAAAAAAGTGAAAAATAATGAATAGAGTTGAGAGATGTTGATGTTGGTGATCCAAACTAAAAATTAAAAGAAGAAAAGTTAAACCCTAAAAAATACTTACTTACCTCTTCGGTACCTGCTTACCTTTGACCCGTATTGACGATGTGCTTTTGTTTGAAGGCGAGCGAAGTATGACAAATAAGATCTTATCCATTCCTGATTTACACTACGCAATGAAGGAGCAAGCTTTACTACCATAGGAATGGATATCCATCACCATAAGCCATCAACGACCCTTGCAAGAGCAAGGCAACTTTGAGGCTATTGAAGTATTTGGATTCATAAACACAGAAGAGGGAAGCAAACAAAAACAAGAGTAAAGATGAAAAAAACTTCGATTTGATTCATATAACAATGAAAGAAAATATTTACTTACACCGATGTCACCCTCAGTACATGTTTTGCTCTCATTCTTTCATGAAACTCTCCTCTTCTCTCAGTTACATAAATAAAACAAAAATTATATAAAAGAAAACAAAATAAGTTACAAACTACATAATAGCCTAACTTCTACTCTCTACTTGATCGTCCTCTCATTTGCCTTCAAGAATTGCAGTATTTATAGGATAAAAGGAGTGGCAAAGGGAGATAAAGAGATGAGTTCAAATCGCTAGCCCAACTACCAATATCCTTATCTTTCTTATCCCTTTGTATACCGATAAGTTCATCCCTAGACTTCTAGATTTGAGATTATCTCCATTGATTTCTTAAGTAAGGATAATAAATTCAACTAAATCTGATTTAGTTTGAATAGATTTGATAATATCCTCTCTCTGTTATCCCATGTTTTCTGATAAGATTTGCTTCTGGACTTCTGAATTTGAGATTATCTTTGTTGATCTTCAAGTTAACCAAATGGATCTTTAAAAATCTAATTTTAACTGATTTTATCTGGTGTTATCTTCTCTAATTTGCTCCAGTCTTTGGATAAAATTGCTTCTAATCCTCTGGATTTGAGTAGATCTTCATTGATTTGCTTGAGCTTTTAAAACTTCAGATTTAATTGGATAAACTTATCCACTTCTCCTTTCTCTATAAATTATCCTGCATACCATTAGACATTAAAATGAATTAAATAGCAAAGTTTTATTACAAAATAAATGTGAACATGTGACACTAAATATGCAATGCACGTGTATAATCAGGGGATGAGCCTCCGGAGGGCAGTTGCCTAATCAGGGATGAGCCTGAGGGATCGCCGGGAGGCGCATGCTTGTGTAATCATTTCAGAGTGAGGGAGCTTTCCTCCTTGGCATATACAGGTGGAAAGGAGGATCCTATAGAGGATATGGAGAGTCGAGGGCCAGCTGTCGGAGCCTGCTGGATCTCGAGTAAGGGAGTCCCCTCTCGAAAGTCCCGTTACGACCGTGGAGAAGAGCGCTTATAGGTTGACCAAGGGGAATCGATGAGTAGGTTCGCGGATCTTTAGAAGGATGAAGATAAGCCAGTGAGAATTAGAATGCATTTTTATTAAATGACTGAAAGATAAATGAAATACAAGGAGCTTTTACTTATTCGGGGTACTTCCCTGATCTCTTTTCTCGCTTTGATGTTTAGTCAACCATTCTGTACTGAGTGATCATGTGTTGCTCCGGGTGCAAGGATATACTTTCGGAGATAGCCCTGCTGGACAAGATCTTCAAGGTATTTGCAGAGAGACGGACATTGAGAAATTCATTTATCCCTTGTTGTTATGCAAGGAACAATAGTCTATTACTTTAGGGCGAGCATGGTCACACATGTTTGCCTCCAGACGCTTCACTAAGGGTTGACTTTTGATGGCTTCGAAGAAATCCTCAATCGGAAGCTTCATCGAGGTGAAGCTGTCAGATATCTGATAAGCTTAGGGTTGGCCCTGCTAAGGGTGCGGGAGTGGTTGCTTCTTGAAAATGCCCAGTCTGCGTCCCTGAAAGTCAATGGAGGGACCTCCGTGTTGCGACTTTGGTTTTGTTCCGTCTTTGCCATGGTTGAAAGATGGGTTGGCGGAACTTTTCATTGCCTCATTCAATTGGATTTATGGTTAGGCTCAGTATAAGATCTCGCTCCAACAAGTGACATTATATTTCACCAGATGCTTGTACAGTGGGGTGAGTGATTCATAGCCCACTAATAAATGCGAGGCAGAAGCATTTTTGCTGCTATTATGTACTTGGGCCAGCTGATTCTGAAAGTAGCAAATGTCGTCTTGAAACTGTCGGAGGATCTCATCTTAATGGAGAGGAGGTGATGATTGCTCTGCTTGAACTCCTGACGGAAAGTGTATTGAGTGAGAAACAACTTGGTAAGATCTTCAAAAATGTGGACTGAGTATTGTGGAAGGAGGTAGAACCAGTAGGAAGCCACCCCCTTCAAGCTGGAGGGGAAGATCTGGCATAAGATGGAGTCATTTTTGGAATGGATCATCATCTTATCCTGATATTGGGGGAGATGTTGAATCGGATCACTCTGACTAGAGTAGCAATCAAAGGTTGAAACTATGAAAAACTTGGGAAATTCATATTTCAGTATGTCCTAGGAGAGGAGAGAATTTGATGCATCAGTGGTAATGGCCCTGAATCTGCAAAGACGTGGCATACTTGCTCCCTCTACTTGCTTTTGTACGAGCTTGTCGAGGTCGTGAACACGGACGAACTCCTAGGTATTCCTCCAAGAAAAAATAGGTATATCCTTCGTGCGGGGATAAGGAGAGCTTGATCTGCCGTCGGATTGCTTCGATGGAGTGGGGGAGGCTATTCTTCGATACCTTCGACTTTGAGATTGCTCGTCGCTTGTGGCTTCCGTGGCAGTTGGGCTCTCAAGCGACGAAAGTTGTACTCGGTGTTTTAGAGGACTGCTATCTGGGCGAGGTATTGGTCATTTAAGGGCTCCATCTCATCTCGTTCACGGGCCACGTTTTTCTCGATCCTGCTCTGCTTATCCTCATTCATGGTCGAACAGAGATTGCTGCTTGGCCAATTTCTCTTTCATGTCAGCGAGCATTTAAAGGAGTTGGGCTTCGTAAATTGATGGTTGGTGGATATCTCTGGTTTCCCCCCGCGAAGGCTTGGAGACAATATCTTTTGTGATAGTGCTGGGCCGCTCAGGGAAATAATGTCCCCAGTGCTTGTAGCAGATTTGACCTTGGAGGTGGTCCTTTCGCTGATGGTCGATTATTTTTTTGGGGCCATGACTTGTTGGAGAGTTTTTTTTTGTGTGAGAAGGGTTTGGTAGAGGAGAATTCTGCGCATTTAGACTCAAGCTCTGAATGAAAGTATCAAAAATGTAGGTCAATTCTCAGAAGAAATTTATTTAAAATTGTATCCTGAATTTAAGAGAGAGTAGAAGAAACAATCACAATGACTCAAATTTTACGTGGAAACCCAATTTGGGAAAAACCACAGGGAGGAGGGGAAGAATTCACTATTTTTTGAGGATTAGTAGATTCTTCAGAAAAATAACTCTCTTCTTCTAACTAGACATCTCTAGTCCAAAGAATTTTGTCTCTCGTCCTTATTCCCTCTAGATATCTTATATATCCGTGGGTTTCTGTTGAAGGTGCGAGTCATGCGGGATTCAATAACTGCATGATGTACATGTTGCGATCTTTCGTAACAATCTAGATTATGCTCTTGATTGCGGGAGGGATATCTGCTGCTTTTTTAACTGTTTGCATTAAAATAGGAATTGTGAACCACGTTTGAAATATGGAATAACTTGGTGGCGTAACGGACTCCACAAATATAGGTGAGATTTGACGAAGTTTATTGCAGAGGTTATCTTGCTTAGGTTAGAAGAACGGAGTTCGGGAGGAGGGATACCCTCGGAAGAGTTAATTTTCTCGAGAGAGGAGAGTGGTTTCAGGAATGTTCTGGACGCTGCTCTTGCTCGAAGATTTTCCTTGCGAGTGTTTTCGGGAACTTCTGATGACGAGAGCCACGTGTCTTGATTCTGGCGTGGATCAGATTTTAAGCACTACATTAAGCAATTTATGTTAACAAAAGAAAAGTACATGAAACATGGTGAACCCAAAAAAAGATGAATCTTTCCGATAAGCACACAAGTTTCCAACTGAACCACAATATTTAAGAAGATCCAATAACCTACAGTTGGAAAATTTGCGTCAATACTAGATTTGTCAAAGACATTTAATGCATGAGAAAAAAAAACTATATGAAAAATGTAAAATCATTGTATTTTGTTCAAAGTTAGGGATCATGAATAAGCCATGGCTGAGCCTCGACGGGCAACTGGTGGTGATGGTGACCGGTGCTCGTGAAATCACCTAGAGGGGGGGGTGAATAGGTGATAATGCTAATCTAGTCAACTTAATGCGGAATTTAAAAACTAATTGCAATCACACAAGAATGCAATCAACAAGTGATGCACACAACCAAGCCAAGCAAATAATTATGAATGAACAATATGAATTGATGCAAGGCACAAAGTAAAGAGAGAGAGAGAGAGTAAGAGCCAAGGGAACAAGCGCAAACAATAAGATATGTTTCGAGATTCGAGCACCCAACTCTACATCCCCGCCTTCACACAGAAGGATTTTAAGTCCACTAGCTTGTCCACAAAGGACTCCCACAAAGGGAACCTCCACCGAGGATTTGGGGCAATCACAATTACAAGGAGTACCCAACTCCTCTCCTTACAAACACAACCTCCTCCTTGAGGCACAACTCCAAGCCAACAAACAATCACCTCACAATTTGAGGGATTAGCACAAAGCAACACAAGGATCACCTCACCACTAGAGGGATACAGCCCAAAGGCACAAAGTCAAGAAAAGATTGGGTTTACAACTTGGTGGTCTAAACAACAACCACAAACAATCTCTTTCTCCCACACAAAGATCCTATAGAATAAGAAAGTAGATGTAGCTCAAGTGTGGAGAAAACCAATGGAATGGAAATCAAAATCACAAAGAAAATCCTTGGGAAAAACTGAAACCAAGATATAGAAGATGAATCAAAACTCTTTTCCCAAAACCCTTTTCTTTGATATTCCAAACCCTAGCAAAAACACCAAATAGATTGTTCAAATTAAGTCCAAAAACTTCTTTTGATTGCTGTGAAAACACCAGAGATAAGGAAAAATTCGCACAAAAAATCTTAGAGAAAAACTCTTTCCAATGGGGTATTTATAGCCCCCAGAAAAATATAGCCGTTGGCAGCAGAAACTGCCAGAAATGACCTACCGGTCGACCACTCGGTCGACCGTCCAAATGTCACATTTTGATCGTTGGCAACTGACGGTCGACCGCCCGGTCGACCGAAAAGAACAGAGAGCACTGCTCTCTGGTCCGGTCGGCCGGCCGGCCGACCGTCCCACTGTGCTGCCAGACGTGCACAGCTCTGTGCACGTCGGTCGACCGCTGGGTCGACCGGCCATTGGTTCGGCCGACCGCACGGTCGACCGACCTGGCCTGTCAGCCAGTGTCCTGGGTCAGAAAACAGGATGAAAAAATATTTTAATAAATCCATAAAACTTGTAAAAATTACACAAAAATAGTTTTCTCATTTTATATTGAAATATAAACATGTGATAAAAATTTCATCACAAATAACAAACATTTTTAAACATTTTTGTGTCTTATCATTTTTACCAAAATCCAAAAACTGTATTTTCTAAAACTTGGATTTTTGAATAGAAAATACATTTTGTCCAAAACTTATCCAAATACAAAAACATGATATTAAACAACATTTAGGCATGATGTATATGGATATAATCCTATATACATGAAACATATATATATCCATGTTTTTGTCATTAATTCCAAAATATGTTTTGTCAAAAATACCAAAACATAAAACACATGAAATAGACTATCAAACTAAGTTTGTCTAGAAAGTTAAGCATGCATGTATATAGAATGAATCTAATATACATTAAACCATGTAAACTTGTTTTGATCTATCTATTCATGAAACCAAGATCCGTTAAACTAAAAACGGAAAAACCGAAAACCAATATTCAAAACATGAAACGTGTGTGTTGTGAACTTGAGCATATCATTCTATTCTAATTTTTACAATTTGGATCTAAATACAAAACTAAACTATGCTACCGATGTCTTCTTGTAGAGCGCAATCTCCAAGCCGACTCGATCCAAAACTCTTTGATCCACCGAGCAAGTGCTATATATGATCTTTGACGCTCGGGCTCTTGAATCAACATGTGAAAGCTTCCAAATCATCTTGTTGAAGCTAATCACCTACTAATATCTTGATTAATGATCTGAAACTAAAATCACAAGATTATTAGTACACATAACTACATGAGTTAATCATCATCAAAACTAGAGTGGAAGGCCTTTGGGCCAACAATCTCCCCTTTTTGATGATGACAAAACTCATGGAGTTATATATGCATGGATTAAAGTTAAGTTTCAAAGAAGCTCCCCCTTAACTCATGCATAGGGATGAACAACAAATATGTGCAATGAATACTAAACATGAAACATGCATAGATATGCACAAAACAATAAATGGCTCTAGATACCAATGAAAGATACCAATGAAATTTTCAAAAACAAATAAACATGCTCTAGATATCAATTAACAAAAACAAACAAACATGCTCTAGATACCAATTAAACTAAACAAATAAACATGCTCTAAATACCAATTAAACTTCATATATGCAAAACAAAACTAATGATCTCTTATACAAGCTCTTGATACCAAAACTAAACATGTTCTTTAAATAATGCTTTTGATACCAATTGAACTTAATAAAAACATAAAACATGTATACAAACATGCATATAAACTCAAATTCTTCTCCCCCTTTTTGTCAGTCATCAACAAAGGGGTTACAAACAAAACAAAACTAATACACATATTCTTTTCTTCTTTTTATTCAAACAAAGAATCAATCAAGGGATGTTCTCCTCCTTTTGTCTAAAATCAAATATGATACCAATTAAAAAATGTGTCAAGGAAGTGCATATTGATACCAATTTAAAAGTGAAACTATACCAATTGAAAAATACAAATCTTGATACCAATTGATAAGTAAACAAATATCACATCAATAGTAAATAAACAATCTTGATACCAATTGAAATTAAACATTACAAATTTTGAATTTCTGAAAATAAATCTTAATACCAATTGAAATTATTATTCTCTATCATGAAGCAAGGGAGTGGAATACAAATTACCAATTGAAAGATGAAATACAAGATTTTCTCCCCCTTTATGAAATACCAATAAAAACAATGATAAGGCTCGAATTAAGATACCAATTGAAAGCCAAATCAATTGAAACAAAGTTGAAACTCAAGCTTATCATAAACAAGTATATATGTATGGAATATTAGATACCAATCGAAATTGATACTATTTGAAATGTAAGCATACATACGTAAAACTATATGAGTATACAAGAAATGTCAAGATTGATACCAATTGAAAGAATTCAATGATACCAATAGAAACAACAATAAGATCAAGTGTATATCTCATATTCCTATCCTCCCAATCATGTTCAAGATTAAAATGATTTTCAATATTAAGCATACATGAGTATGATCGCCCATCCATCCGCCCTTTGAAGGTAGGGTTTTCAAAAATAGGTTTGAAAATGTAGTATGTTTGAAAATCTCTACCATAGTGAAGAATACGAACTAGTTATAGGAAAAACTTTTAAACTAGTACGAAATCCTTCAAACAAGGAATAAAATAAAATTGTTTTTCATGAAACACATGTAAATCACATGATCACTAAACACTCAAAGTCCATAAAGCCCATATCATAGTCTCATGAAAACAAATCATGAGTAAACTAATAAAGTGAGTGAGCAAGTGTAATGTGAAACACACAATCATGAAAATATTCAATTTAGCTCATATGAAATTCCTTAAAAACATGAAAACATGAAAAACTAGATTTTCATTACCAATTGAAATTACCTAAAAACATGAAAATCATCAAAACGATTTAAACTTCAAGGCATATGTATGTCATGTACAAACTAAAGTATACATACATATCCTAAACATAATGAGTCCACAAAAGTATATGCATGAAGGCACGTGGCTCAAGGGATGTACATGTATAATCAATAGTTTGGACAAGATAGACATATACATGAAGTTAAAACACATGATCATAGAAACATATCCAAAATGAGGAATACAAGTTAGAATGCATGAATCATCAAAACTAGACTATACTAGCACATTTAATGGGTACAAATAGGCATTCAAGCACAAACATAAAAGGAGTTACTTGTGGCCCATTCTATGTACAAGTATAAATCCTAGTTTTCATGAAAACTAACATCTAATCATATATTCAAATCATGAAGCACGAAACGGGACATAAATCATCATTACAAACATAAAACGATCATTATGTAAATCCACATGCTATTAGAGCTATGATGTGCATAATAGCTAAACAAATGGTGAGAACACGACATATGGGTTCATATAAACATGGGTGATCACATAAGCTATACATGCATGTCAATGGTCTAATACATGGCATTTAACATACTTATCAAAACATGATTCAACAAAACAAAAATCATAAACATCCACATGATCATTATGTATATGCATGTGCATTAGATCTAGAGCATACATATTAGTTAAACACAAGGTGAGAACACATAGATATGATTCCATATAAGCAAGAAGTGTCTCAAGTAACTAAACATGTATAACACTAAACTAATCAACATGACATAAGTATAATGAACAATAAACCATGGCATGCTATAAATTGATGAACATAAAAAACATGCATAATAAAAACGGGAGTTAGAGATCGATACCAAAACCGATGAAGACACCTTTCTAGTTCTCCAAACCAATGGTGGTCCTCCTCCACCAAACTCCCCTTGAAAGTGATGCATCCAAAAATGGTTCTCTTTAAGCTTGGAACGCATCCACCTCAAGGCACCAATACTCTCACGTGATGCGAGAGCCCACACCTATATCAAAAATCAAAGGGGTGGTCTTTGGTACCCATTTTCTTTTAGGTCCACGGGGGTTAGTATCTTTCCTAACCCAAACAAGATTATTTGCTAAATTTTCAACATGTAAACGATCATAGCAAAATCTAGCAAGGTGGCCTTTTCGACCACAATGTGTACACGTGTACACATGGGCATACATGTTATGGTTGTGTCCGTGATGAGCATGTGTATGCCGTGACGGGTGTACATGTAAAGATGGAACTTGTTTCTTGCGAACCAAGGTTTCCAAGCGTGTATGATTCAAAGTACATTGGCTCAAAGTGGAGCCCAAACATTCAACACTTTTCTTCAAAATATTTATATCATTTTCAATAGTAGAAGATAAGTGGAGCATGCAATAGGTGTGCTAGAAGAGGAAGCTACACTAGCATGGCAAACATGAGAATCAATATCAATTTTTAAAAATTCATTTTCTTCAAAACTAAATCCAATTCTTTTGTAATGAAATCAATTTCATTTTTCAAAACAAGGTTATCTTTTAAAACAAAATCTAATTTAGAAGATAAAACCTCATTGTTTTTCACAACATCATCACAATCATTTTTGCTTTTCAAAACATCAATCTCTTTTAGGGCAAGGTCTAGTTGAGATCTTAGTGAGTCACGTTCACTAGTAATCTCTTCCTTCTCTTGCAAAACCGATTCAAAAGTTGAGCACAAATCCTTCATTTCTTCTTTTAGTTCAAGATTATTCTTTTTCAAAAGATTATGTTTTTCCAAGAATTTTTCAAGCTTTGAGGCAAGTTCTACATTTAAATTTTGAACTTCCAAACACCCATAGCAATATGAACTAGAGCTATCATCTAGTTGAGAATCCGATTATACCTCAAGGGAGTCTTTCCCTTGGACCATGAGGCAATGCTCGTCGGACATGTCTCTCCTAGATCTTCTCAACTTGTTGATAATCCTTGGTAGCTCGGGAGAAGTCAATATGCTCCAAACTGTAAAAGCCGAATCATAATGATCAAACACCGGTAAAAGATCTTCATTAAGAGATGCTCTAAGTGTTTTAAGTGCTAATGCATTAGCCTTTTTATGCTTGCTATGATTTGGGTAGGATTCTTGAGTGGTGGCTTGATAAACTAGATGTCCTAGGCTTTTTAAGTGACTACTCATATTGGCCTTCCAAACATCAAGTCTAAAAAAGTCAAACATAGGAGGGCTATCCATGAGTGCAACTATATGTGTGCAAATGAACAATGCAAATGAAGATTAGCAACCAAGATCTCACTCCTAGGTGGTTAAACCTAAATATCAGGAGCGGAGGCTCTGATACCAATTGAAATCACCTAGAGGGGGGTGAATAGGTGATAATGCTAATCTAGTCAACTTAATGCGGAATTTAAAAACTAATTGCAATCACACAAGAATGCAAGCAACAAGTGATGCACACAACCAAGCCAAGCAAATAATTATGAATGAACAATATGAATTGATGTAAGGCACAAAGTAAAGAGAGAGAGAGAGATAGAGTAAGAGCCAAGGGAACAAGCGCAAACAACAAGATATGTTTCGAGGTTCGAGCACCCAGCTCTACATCCCCGCCTTCACACAGAAGGATTTTAAGTCCACTAGCTCTCCACAAAGGACTCCCACAAAGGGAACCTCCACCGAGGATTTGGGGCAATCATAATTACAAGGAGTACCCAACTCCTCTCCTTACAAACACAACCTCCTCCTTGAGGCACAACTCCAAGCCAACAAACAATCACCTCACAACTTGAGGGATTAGCACAAAGCAACACAAGGATCACCTCACCACTAGAGGGATACAACCCAAAGGCACAAAGTCAAGAAAAGATTGGGTTTACAACTTGGTGGTCTAAACAACAACCACAAACAATCTCTTTCTCCCACACAAAGATCCTATAGAATAAGAAAGTAGATGTAGCTCAAGTGTGGAGAAAACCAATGGAATGGAAATCAAAATCACAAAGAAAATCTTTGGAAAAACTGAAACCAAGATATAGAAGATGAATCAAAACTCTTTTCCCAAAAACCCTTTTCTTTGATATTCCAAACCCTAGCAAAAACACCAAATAGATTGTTCAAATTAAGTCCAAAAACTTCTTTTGATTGCTGTGAAAACACCAGAGAGTAAGGAAAAATTCGCACAAAAAATTTTAGAGAAAAACTCTTTCCAATGGGGTATTTATAGCCCCTAAAAAAATATAGCCGTTGGCAGCAGAAACTGCCAGAAATGACCTACCGGTCGACCGCTCGGTCGACCGTCCAACGGTCACATTTTGATCATTGGCAACTGACGGTCGACCGCCCGGTCGACCGAAAAGAATAGAGAGCACTGCTCTCTGGTCCGGTCGGCCGGCCGGCCGACCGTCCCACTGTGCTGCCAGACGTGCACAGCTCTGTGCACGTCGGTCGACCGCTGGGTCGACCGGCCATTGGTTCGGCCGACCGCACGGTCGACCGACCTGGCCTGTCAGCCAGTGTTCTGGGTCAGAAAACAGGATGAAAAAATATTTTAATAAATCCATAAAACTTGAAAAAATTACACAAAAATAGTTTTCTCATTTTATATTGAAATATAAACATGTGATAAAAATTTCATCACAAATAACAAACATTTTTAAACATTTTTGTGTCTTATCATTTTTACCAAAATCCAAAAACTGTATTTTCTAAAACTTGGATTTTTGAATAGAAAATACATTTTGTCCAAAACTTATCCAAATACAAAAACATGATATTAAATAACATTTAGGCATGATGTATATGTATATAATCCTATATACATGAAACATATATATATATATATATATATATATATATATCCATGTTTTTGTCATTAATTCCAAAATATGTTTTGTCAAAAATACCAAAACATAAAACACATGAAATAGACTATCAAACTAAGTTTGTCTAGAAAGTTAAGCATGCATGTATATAGAATGAATCTAATATACATTAAACCATGTAAACTTGTTTTGA
The DNA here is from genome assembly GCA_038442645.1 of Agave tequilana. NCBI lineage: Eukaryota > Viridiplantae > Streptophyta > Magnoliopsida > Asparagales > Asparagaceae > Agave > Agave tequilana. The sequence continues at coordinate 38,433 of JAVJIF010010412.1, read as the reverse complement.
TCTATCTATTCATGAAACCAAGATCGGTTAAACCAAAAATGGAAAAACCGAAAACCAATATTCAAAACATGAAACGTGTGTGTTGTGAACTTGAGCATATCATACTATTCTAATTTTTACAATTTGGATCTAAACACAAAACTAAACTATGGTGCCGATGTCTTCTTGTAGAGCGCAATCTCTAAGCCGACTCGATCCAAAACTCTTTGATCCACCGAGCAAGTGCTATATATGATCTTTGACGCTCGGGCTCTTGAATCAACATGTGAAAGCTTCCAAATCATCTTGTTGAAGCTAATCACCTACTAATATCTTGATTAATGATCTGAAACTAAAATCACAAGATTATTAGTACACATAACTACATGAGTTATCATCATCAAAACTAGAGTGGAAGGCCTTTGGGCCAACAACTCGGGCATCGGTTGGGAGATTTGTCTGGATCTCGCGAAAGCCGGATGCCGCATTGTCGTTGCTGCTCAGAGAACAGATCAGCCGAAATCGTTCTGCGAGGAGATCAATGCCGCCTTCGTTCGGTCTGCGGCCGTGGAGCTGGACGTGAGTGAAGATGGCAGTGGCATTAAGGAGTCGATTAAGAAGGCATGGGATGCATTTGGCCGGATTGATGTTCTGGTCAATAATGCAAGGATCAGAGGTACGTGTACTTAGGTAAACTACTACAACAACAACAACTAAGCCATTTGTCCCAAGTATTTGGGGTAGGCTACATGAACCATTACGCTGGATCGGGCACATGGATTAACTTTTTCCACTCATTCCTATCGAGCAATATGCCTTCACTAAGACTTTTAGCTTCTATATCTTGTTGTATTACCTCCATGTTTTCTTCGGTCTCCCTTGCGCTCTTTTAACTTGCCTTAAGTTTATACGCTTTACTCTCCGGACTGGCGCATCTGTATGTCTACGTTGCACATGACCAAACCATCGTAAGCGATTTTTTCTCATTTTCTTTTCTATAGGGGCCACGTCTATCTTAGTACGAATATTCTCATTTCTCACCTTATCTCTCCTCGTGTTACCATACATCCAACGAAGCATGTGCATCTCTGCTACACTCATTTTTGGGCATGATATCTCTTTATAGCCCAACATTCTGTGCCATATAATAAAGTGGCTTAATAGCAGTCCGATAAAACATTTCCTTCAGCCATAACGGAATATTATGATCACATAAAACTCCTGTTGTGCTCCTCCATTTCAACCAGCCGGCTTGAATCCTATAGTTGACATCACTATTGATCTCCCCATCTTTTTGGATAATAGAACCCAAGTACTTAAAATGACTGCTCATCGGTATTTCTTGACTATCTAGTGTCAAAATACTATAATCTCGGATTCTCTGTTTACTGAATTTACACTCTATATACTCTGTTTTGGTCTTACTTAATCTCAAACCTCGAGATTCTAGAATTTGCATCTATAACTCCAATTTTACATTTACCCCAGCTCTCATTTCATCGACTAGGATAGTATCATCAGCAAATAGCATACACCACGATATCTCATCCTGAATAGCTCTAATAAGCTCATTCATCACTATGACAAATAAGAATGGACTCAATACAGATCCTTGATGCAATCCAATTGTGATAGAAAAATCACTTGTTATGTCTCCACAAGTTCTGACATTTGCCACTACTCCATCGTACATGTCCTTGATTATGTCAATGGGGACTCCCTTTTTCATCAATGTCCACCATAATTCCTCTCTTGGCACCTTATCATAAGCTTTTTCTAAATCAATAAAGACCATATGTAAATTTCTCTTCCTCTCTCGAAATCGCTCTATAAGTTGACGAAGCAAATGAATAGCCTCTGTCATCGATCACCCCGGCATGAATCCAAACTGATTCTCTGATATTTTAATATTCTGCCTTAATCTGTATTCAATTACCCTTTCTCAAAGCTTCATGGTATGACACATGAGTTTTATTCTAAGATAGTTTGAACAACTCTGGATATCACCCTTGTTCTTATAGAGAGGTACTAGAGTACTCTTTCTCCACTCATTTAGCATCTTTTTAATTAGCCAAATCTTGTTAAAGAGGTTTGTCAGCCATCTCACGCCTACCTCTCCTAAGCATCTCCATACCTCAATATGAAATCCATCTAGGCCAACAGCTTTTCTTGACTTCATCCTCTTCAAGACCTCTTTAACTTCAGATTCGCTAATTCTGCGCATATAATTACAATTCATATCTTGGTACTGAGTAGTAAGGTCATCCAAATCTTGAGTAGATCTACCATTGAACAATTTGTCAAAATGCTCTTTCTATCTTTCATTGATTTCTTCTTCTCAAATTAAAACTTTCTGATCCTCATCTTTGACACACCTTACAGTACATAAATCTCTAGTCGTTCTCTCCCTTATTCGAGCAATTATATATGTATCCTTTTCAATCTCTTTGGTGTCCAACTTCTCATACACTTCTTTGTACACTTTAGCTCTTGCATTCTGAACAGCTTTCTTAGCCTCTTTCTTGGCTAGCTTATACTTCTCAAAACTCACTCCATCATAATTTTTTTTCAAATCTCTGTAAGAGTTTCATTTACTCTTAATGGCTATTTTTACCTTTTCATTGAACCATGATGTATCCTTACATGTAGAGCACCACCCCATGACTCATCAAATACATCTTTAGCTACTCTTTTAATGCAGCTACCAATTTTGTTCCATGTTGTATTGTGATCATCTTGGACTTTCCAATCTGCTTTATATACTACTCGATCTACAAAAATTCCTTGATTACCTTATTTTAACTGCCACCACTTAATCTTAGGATCTAACTTACGCTTAATCTTTCTAAATCTCCTTCTAATCTGGATATCTAAAATTAAGAGTCTATGTTGGGTTACTACACTCTCACCCGGTACTACCTTACAATCCATACAATAATCTCTATCTACTTTTCTAGTTAAAAAGGAATCTATTTGGCTCGCATTTGATCCACTTCTAAAAGTGATCAAGTGAGACTCTTTCTTCCTAAACCAAGTATTCGCTAAGATCAAATCATAGAACAAAGCAAAATCTAAAATCGAGTTACCTGGTCATTTCTTTCCCCAAAATCAAATCCTCCATGTACACTATCAAACCCATAACGACTAGTTCCTACATACCCATTAGGCCACCGCCTATAAAAAGCTTTTCTCTAATGGGTATGTCTTTCACTATCTCATCTAAATCCTCCCAAAATTGACGCTTATTAGACTCATCAAGTCCTATTTGTGGTGCATAGACACTAATAACATTAAAAATCTCCCTACCTAAAATGAGTTTAACTAGTAAAATTCTATCACCCTTTCTCCTAACCTCCACTACATTCTCAAGCAATTGTTTATCAATAATCACACCCACCCCACTACGATTTCTATCTCTACCAGTATACCAAAGTTTATATCCCCAAAGCTCTATAATTATAACTTTTTCATCTACCCACTTAGTTTTCTGCACACACAAAATGCTAACATTTCGTCTAACCATAGCATCAACTAACTCTGCTAATCTACCTGTAAGAGAACATATGTTCCAAGATACTAACCTAATATTATATTCATGAGCTAATTATTTTACCCTCACCCGCTCATAAAAGTGTGGGAACCCTTTCTCATTTGACACCACATCCGGGCGCCGATGTGGCGTGTCAATTTTGGACGATGACCTAGTAACCATTGCCCACTTTTCACTACACCCAAACTCCAATGCAGCGCGTCGCTCAGTAGGGAACACCCCAACGAAATTTAGTTCTTGGTTCATGTTCATAGTATGTGACAATGTTTTACGGTGGCTGTCACAGGCCAACCACAACCCTCCTCCTTTATCCTAACTTGGGGCAGGTAGTGAACGGTGCACTGGCGGAGTAGTAGACCCCAGATACTTCCTTAATGACGACTGTTTTTAATATCAACATTTTAAATTGGTTGGGGTTCAAATCCTCCTTGCTTGCATCAGGATATGATTTATATTTCAGGAAAAAAAAACAAATCGATTATGCTTCCTGTCTAATCAGCAATCTTCGAGCTAAGATGGCGTGGATGAGGACTTGATCATTGGACTAGCTCCTCACATTATTAGTCCATTCATCTATGTACTGTGCCTAATTCTTTCTTGACTACACTGGTGATAATTACATATTCTGCCTCATTATGGTTGAGCTTTTATAGAAATTAAACCCATACTCATGGAGACTGCTTTTCAGGTGGTATATATTCTGCACTGGATTGGCCTGAAGATGCATGGGAGAATAACTTAAGGACAAACCTAACTGGTTTGTGGCTAGTTTCCAAGCATGTCTGCAGGCAAATGCGCGATGCGAAGCTTAAAGGATCAGTGATCAATATTTCATCAGTTGCTGGACTTGATCGCGGTCAGATATTCGGTGGGCTCGCCTATATTGCGTCAAAGACAGGAGCCAATGCCATCACCAAGGTAACTGATTAATTAGGTCTGGCTCACCCTCGCTCAAAACCAGTTCATTAATCTCCCATGACATTCTTGTTGTGACCCTCTTAATTGCATGACTTGTTCTTATCCTGTTCCACATACTGCTGGGATTGATATTGAACTAATTGATTAGTGCTTAAACTAATTATTAGAGCTGGATGATAATTACAACTTACCTGTAAAATGGAGCCTAGCTAGAGAATAACACAATTCTCATAAATCGACCTTTGGTACCAAGCAACGTACTTCAATGGCTTAGTGTCTCAATTTATGATTGTTTTCAATTTATATATGAATATACAATATTAATTTTTTTTGAGAAACTTAAAAAAGTATTCAGTAATCTTTTAACATTTGAGGAATGATTTGTGTGTAAGAAAATATTTGAAGGAAAGCAACTCTCATAAATTGAATATATTACAGAGCAAGTTATTAAAGAAATATTTAATAAATAACATATATCGAGAATATCTCAATTTGTTACATATGAACAGTATTTAACCATTAACCCATTTAGAATTTCAATTTTGTTTCAAAATCTCCAATTAGGCACCGCGTAAGACTTCTTTGAATATCTTCAACACAGATGTGTAATATTATTATGTTCATTAGTAAAGTTAAAACGGTAGAATTTTTAATTAATTTCCTTGTCAAAAACTACAGGCTATGGCGTTGGAGCTCGGAATGTATAACATCAGAGTGAACGCCATTGCGCGATGTTCAAATCTGAGATCACCGAAGGCCTAATGCAGAAGAGTTGGCTGAAGAATGTGATCATGAAGACCATTCCTTTACAAACGTATGGAACAACTGATCCTGCGATAACATCACTCATCCGTTATCTGATACACGATTCCTCCGAGTATGTACACGGGAATATCTTTATTGTCGACTCTGGCAACACCCTTCCTGGTGTTCCCATCTTCTCTTCCCTTTAATCGTCCATATAATTTCTTTAAATCTCTCGCTTTTTTTCTAAAGGAGACAGATCTAAAGAAAATATAACTTTTAGGCTCTCAGTACTCAGATTATTCCCTCGTCTCCCTTCAATAAGAGAGTACAAACTTGCTACATTATATGAAGGACACATCATATAAAATTCTCTTTGATATTCTCATGTTTCAAGTATCCTCACGGTGTTCTTGTAAGTCTAGTTTGTATGTTGGTATTATGGCTTGTACTTGTTGCTAGCAGCAAGAGACGCAGTATGTATGCCGGTTATATGTACGTTTATTAGTTGGTTAAGCTAAATATTGATCAGTTCGTTCTTTCTTTTGCATATTCCATTCGTTCAATTCTATGCACTTTCAGAAATAATATATAGTAATTAACCTCTTCAATTGAGAAGAGTAAACCAACATGAAACAAATTTAGCAAAATAAGCCACTAATAAGACTAGTGCCAATGGTGCAAGCATGATAATAAATTATGGAAAGTCATATATTGATGAGAACATCACCAGGTCTTAGATGATTTTATGCCTTAATTTATTTTCATTGAGTTTACTTGTTTTTTTATTTTTGCTTTTAGTGCCACATCGGTTATATCTAAAAATTAAACTTCTCTAAAGCCTATTTTAAGAGGCTCAACTCAATGAATAGAGAAGACAATGAATAAATTAAAACTTTTTCGGTTATATTTCTTGAGCTTTTAAGTTCTTAAGATTGGAGTGTGAAGCTCATGGTGTAAAGTGTGTGAAGCCCGTGTAAGGGGTGCGAAGTCCAAATTTATCCAGTTTTTATCTTTAAACTATAATTTTTCATTTCTATTTTTTTTTTTTCAAAACCTTAGTTTTTTTTTCTCTTTTCTTTAGATTGAAGGTGATTGTGATCCTATTTTATATCAATTTGGTATCAGAGCTTTGGTCCCAATCCCCTTCGAATTTCTTTCCTTCTCCAAACCCTAAATCGAGATCTCTAAATCTACTTCAAAAAAAAATATAACTGTTCATCTTCTCTTCCCTTTTCCCCCTCGATCCTCTCTCAACAATCCTACACCCAATCGCCGCTACGTAATCAATCAGACCTGTCAACTCCACCACCTTCGTCACCTCCGCCACCACCACCTTCATATCCCCTCACTTCATCCATCAAGAAACCCCAATCAAATTTGATCCAACACTAGCTTAGGTGACAATGACGAGGCATATGCGAGATTGTTGTATATGGTTGTGGTTGAGATTACTTGTATTTTGACTTCTATTTGTTATTATTATACATGTTGACATTATACTTGGATTTTCATTTCTATTTGGTGAGATGGTGTTTGGTTGAGATGTATAAATTCATGTGTGAGATTATGTGGTTAAGATTACTTGGATTTTGATTCCTATATGTTGAGTTGGTGTTTGGTTGAGATTGATGCTTGGGTGAGATTGGTGTATGGTTATTCATGTATACGTTCATGATTGATGTATAAATTCATGATTGAGAGATGTATGCATGTATGTATATATGCAGTCAATGTGCTACAGTTTTTAAAAAAAAAGGTCTGCAGATTGCGTCGAAAATAATTTTTGATGCAAATATGTCCTATAATTGTATCGAGTTTCAAAAATTCGACGCAAAATTTACCTATAGTTACGTCGAATTTTATTTTCGACGCAATTAAGGCCACAGATTGTATTTTTAAAGTAAAAATTTTCAAAATCTCCATAACTCTAGAATCAGACAAAAATTTGCGTCAAAAATTCAAATTTAAAGTTAAATTTTGACGCAATTACAAGACATCAGTTTATTTTTAAACTAAAAATTTTCAAAATTCACGCAGTTCAAGAATTAACACATTGTGTCAAATTACTTATTTCGATGCAAATTTAAATTTTTAAAATTTATTTTTTAACTTTTGCATAGAATATTCGACCCAAAAATAAATTTTTGCGTCAAACTTTTGACACAAAAGATAAATTTTATAGAAATCAAAGAAATCGGGAAAATAAATATTGCGCCGCACACCATATTTCATGTTTGCATCGAATTTTCAAAGCAATAGTTGTGTGGAGGATCTTGCATGGAACGTTTTCGACGCAACTTGAAAATTTTCAACGCAAATTGGCCATATTCGATGCAAATTTTCGATTCAATTTGACAGATATTCTAGTAGTTAGATAGCGTACGAAGATAGGGGAGCAACCGCTCCCCAACCAACTCTTTCAAGCCGCGCAAATGAGGCTTTTGCCGTGGTTTTTTGGTCATGATCTGGCCGCTGGACCTTGATATTGGAAGCGCAGCCATCATCGATCTCCTATCCTGATTTATGTCCAATTGAATTTTCAAATTTCAACTCAGATTTGACGATATATCTTTTGATCTTTAGCATAACCGATTGAGATTTCAAAAATCCATTTTTAACTGATTTGTAACTGGTATTATCTTATCTAATATACCCAGTCGTCAGATAGAATGGCTTCTAAAATCTCTGAATTTGAATAGATCCCTGTTGATTTGCTTAATTTTTAAAAATTTGAATTTATTTGGGTAAACTGGTTCATTTTGTTGGCCCAGAGGCCCTTCACTCTAGTTTTGATGATGATTAACTTATGTAGTTATTCTTTACTAATAATCTTGTGATATTTAGTTTCAGATATTTGATCAAGATATTAGTAGGTGATTAGCTTCAACAAAGGTATTTTAGAGCTTTCACATGGTGATTCAAGAGCTCGAGCGTCAAGATCGCATCTAGCACTCGGTTGGAGTCAAGCTCGGTGGATCATATTTGGATCGAGTCGACTTGGAGAAGAAGTTCTACAGGAAGACCTCAGTTTGTTTAGTTTAAGATTGTGTTTAGATCGTTGTAAAGATTAGATAGTGTTGATACGCTTAATTTCACAATACACACACAAGTTTTCTGTTTAAATGTTTGGTTTTGGTTTTCGGTTTAAACGATTTTAGATTTCATGTCAAAAACATAGATAGATATCTTTTATGTATATTAGATTCTATTCATATACAATATGCTTCAAAGTTGTTTCAATATCTTATTTTGGGATTTATATGAGTTTTGGAGAAAACGGTTTTCCATTTCAAAAATCTTAGTTTTGGAAAATACAGATTTTGGTTTAAGGCAAAATTTCAAGAACACAAAAATGGTTCAAATTGTTTATAATATGTGTTGAATTTTATTCACACATATTTGTATTTCAAAGATCTAATAAGAACTGATTCTTGTGAAATTTATGTGATTTTATGGGATTTAATCAAAGGTAAAAACCTATGTTTTTAATCCCTATAATAGATGGACCTGGTTGTCCGCCGGTCGACCGGACGGTCGACCGAGGCAGAAGTCGGTCAACTGGTCCGGTCGACTGACGTGCACAGACGTGCACGCAGCCATGGGCTGGTGGGCCGGTCGACCGGGCGGTCGACCGTCCAGAGAGTTCTGCTCTCTGGAAATGGCCTCGGTCGACGGCAGAGAGATCTGCTCTCTGTATCGAGCTCCGGTCGACCGGGCGGTCGATCGGCCAGAGAGCCGTTGCTCTCTGGGTCCAGGCCCGGTCGACCGGGCGGTCGACCAGTGGCACAACGAACATAAAAATGACCGTTGGCTGGTCGACCGGGCGGTCGACCGGAAGGGCAAAAATGCCCTTTCCTACTGCCAACGGGCATATTTGTTTGTGGTCATAAATACCCCTCATTTGTGCTGGTTTTATACAACAATTTGAAGAGCAAATTTTATCATCTTTAGAAGTGTTTTAGTTACAAGTTTTAAAAGAGTTTTTGGGTTTAAAAGATCAATCTTTATTTATTTTTAAAGTGTTGGAATTTCAAAGAAAATAGAGTCTTTTGGGAATTGGTTTTTGATCTAAATTTCTATATCTATTTGGAGATTTTCCTAAGTATTTTTGATTATTTCAAACACTTTATTTTCTCACACTTGAGCTATCTATCTATCCTATATATTAGGATCTATTTTGTGAGAAAATTAGTTTGTGGTTGTTGATACCACCAAGAGTTGTAAACCCTCCTTACTTTGTGATATCCCTCCAGTGAGAGGTGTTTGTATTGTTATCCCTCTAGTGAGAGGTGATTGTGGAGGTTGTGTTGGTATCCCTCTTAGTGAAGAGGTGATTGTGGAGTTGTGGCTTTGAGCCTAATCCCTCTAGTGAGAGGTTTATTGTTGTTTGACTAAGTGCCTAATCCCTCTAGTGAGAGGTGATTGTAGTTGTGTCTTGCCTCTTGTGTAGAGGTTATATTTGTTGGAGAGAGGAGTTGTGTACTCCTAATTGTATTTGCCCAAATCCTCAGTGGAGGTTCCCTATGTGAGAAGTCCTATGTGGACGCTATAGTGGAAATCCTTCTGTGTGAAGGCGGGGACGTAGAGCTAGGTGCTCGAACCTCGAAATATATCTTTGTGTTTGCGTTTGATCCACTATCTCTTAACTCTCTCTCTTATATTGTGCCTTGCATCATTTCATATTGTTCATATCATACTTATATGCTTGGTATTATTTGGTTGTGTGCCTCACTTGTGTTGAACCAAGAGAGCTTCATATATCACCTCAACTCTTATTTAGAGAAATTTAGAGGAGATATTCCAGAGCCCTTCACTGGGAATTCGGCTGCACTCTTTGGTTACACTAAGTGTGTTGCAATTAAGTTTTAATTCCGCATTATTTGTCATTAGATTAGCCATACACCTACTCACCCCCCCTCTAGGTGTACTTTCAATTGGTATCAGAGCATACGCTCCTGATATTAGGTTTAACCACCTAGGAGTGAGATCTTGGCTGCTAATCTATATTTGTTTTTGCACACTTATATTGTTTACACATACTCATGGATTTCATGACCCCTCCTATATTTGATGTTTCTAACATCGATGTATGGAAGATTAAGATGAGTATGTTTCTCAAGACCATAGATTTGCATGTTTTCCTTGCCGCTACCAAGAAATCCTATCTTGGTAATAGCAAGCATATAGAGGCCAATGCACGAGCCATTGAGGCACTTAGATGCACATTAAACAAAGAATTTTTGTGTATGTTTTCTCATTGTGATTCCGCCTTTGCAGTGTGGAATACGTTGACCTCTCTAAAGCTTCAAACGTCAAACATTGTGGAGAAGACATCTAATGAGGATGAATCCGAATAACATTACTACATGGTCTAAGGGAATGACTCCCTTGAGGTAAATTTGGAAACTCATCTAGATCATCGTGCTAGTTCTTCAGGTGATGATTATGTTGATCCTGATGCATTGAATGAAGAACTGTCTATTGTTTGTGAAAACCTATTACAAAAATATCAACTCTTGAAAAAGAAAACTTTTAAAATTAAAGAAGAAAATAAAAATTTGTCTTCTAAACTTGATGTTGTTTTGCAAGAGAAGGAAGAGATTTCAAGTGAAAGGGACTCTTTGAAATCCCAACTTGAACTTGCCCTAAATGAAAACAAGATTTTGAAAAATAGAAATGATTGCAATAATATTTTGAAGAAAAATGAAATCTTGTCTTCAAAACTTGATTTTGTTTTGAAAGAAAATGATATTTTGAAAAACAAAATTGCTTTTATTTCTAAAGAGCTAGATTTGGTTTCAAAGAAAAATATTTCTTTGAAAAATGATATTGATTCACATGTTTGCCATGCTAGTGTAGCTTCACATTCTAGTATTTCTAATGCATGCACCACCTCTTCTTCTATAATTGAAAATGATATATGTGTGTTAAAGAAAAGTGTTGATTGTTTTGCTCCACTTTAAGCCAATGTGTCATGAACCACACAAGGTTGGAATCTATGTTTTAAAAGAAACAAGTTCCACATATGCATGCACACTATACACGGCATACACATGCTCCTCACATTCATACACATAACACAATGTATGCTCATGTGTACACTTGTACACATTGTGGAATTAAGGGCCACCTTGCAAAATTTTGTTATGACATAATACATAATGAAAATTTTGCAAATAGATTTGTTTGGGTTAGGAAAGGTGCTAACCCTCATGGACTCAAAAGAGTATGGGTACCAAAAGCCACTCCGATTTTATTTGATGTAGGTGTGGGCTCTCACTTGACGTGAGGGCATTGGTGCCTTGAGGTGAATGCGTTCCGAGCTAAACGGTGATACTTTTGGATGCATCACTTTCAAGGGGTGTTTGGTGGGAGGACCACCATGGTTTGGAGATATAGAGATGTACCCTCTTAGTTTTTGTAACTATCTCTTACTCCCATTTCTATTTACATGCTTTTAGATTATTCATTGTTAGCATGTCATATTTTAATGCTCATTATGCCATATGCCATGATAATTAGATTTATGACATACATATATAGTATTTGAGATATACCCATGTTTATATGGATTATTATTGTAGTGTTCTCAGTTTAGTTTAACTATTGTGCATGTCCTAGTTCTAATCATGTGCATTTGCCATGATGATCTCATTGATTTTGTTTATGATTTTACACTTCATGGTTTTGATTACATGTTTAAATGTAACTTTCATTAAGACTTGTGTATATACTTGTACAACTAATGAGCCACAATTGATTTTTATATGTGCTTAATTGCTCATGTGTACCCATTAGATGTACTAGTATAGCGTAGTTTTGATGATTCGTACATTTTGACTTGTATTCTCTATTTTGTACATGTTTTTCATGATAAAGTATTTTAGCTTCATGTATATGTTAATTTATTTAAAACTTTAGATATACATGTATACCCTTGAGTCATTTTGCGTTTCATGCAAATCTTTATTATGGACTCATTTGAGTTTAGGGATGTGTATGTATACCTTTAGATTTTGACAAAACATACATATGCCTTGGAGTTAGTATTGTTTAATGAAAATTAAATTTTGATGATTTTCATGATTTCAAAAAGGAATTCATATTGAGCCTTATTACCTATTCTCATGATTATGCTTTTCACATCATTCTTGCACACTCACATCATTTGTTGTTTACTCATGATTTATTTTCATGAGATTATATGAACTTTATTACTATTTGAGTATTGATGATTGTGTGATTTTCATATTTTCATGGATATATTCTTAGTTTACTCCTTACTTGAAGGATTTCATACCATTTTTGGCCGCATCGCCCGTGTGGGCCGCGTCATCGTCTCTCATGAGGTCCACGAGGCCAACGATGATGAAGGCCAATCTCGCCATACTTCTCCTCTCCAGACTCTTCAACTCCAGGTTACCGAGGGTCCCCAACAACGACCGACACATAACCGGAATGTTGAACGTCGATAAAGATGTCGTTCACGTCGACAACAGATGGAAGGAACTGAAAAAGCCATCTGTTCAGTAGGTACAGAACACAGAGCTCAGGCCTGTGTTTCATCTGAGCAGCACCACACTCGCGAACCCCACGTCTTTATATCAACACGTGGAGTTCATGAAGTCTGTGTTTCTCAAGTTTCACCTCAGAGATGCAATGTTTAGCAACACGAGGTCTGCATCTTTTCTCAAAGACACGAGACCCGCGTCTCTATACCAAAATGCGGAGCTCATGAAGTCTGCATTTCTGAAGCTTCACCTCACAGACGCGAGGTCAGCGTGTCTTCTCAAGGATACGAGACCCGTGTTTTTGTGCCAAAACACGAGGTCCGTGTCTCTTCTCAAAGACGCGATACCCACGTTTTAAAGTGCGAGGGCCGCGTTTCTTCTGCAGAGAATGAGCTTCGCATTTCCAATTCAAAAGTGAGCCTGGCATCTCTGAGACCTGTGTTTCAAAGTTACGGTGCAAAATTCATGTTCACTCCACGATGGTTGAGGTCAGGGCTGAACCGGAAAGTCCTTATCCTCAGAGACTCGAGGCTGGTCTCTTTAATCCCCCTCCGACAGATCTAAGAGACTACTTGACAAAGAAGAGAAGTGTTCATCAAATTACTCCACAATGCTACTGTGAATGGCTCATCACAGCGGTGCTCTTTGAATGCCACTGCAGCTCACATGCAAGTAAACAGTCGGTGTTCAACCGGTTATCAGCAGTGCCAGTCTCCCGCTCGGCCAAGAGGCGTCGCTCCCGCACGAAGAGAACCTTCTTTGATGCAGAATACCCTGAAGTCACTGTAAACATGGTGGGTCCAAGCACTACACCAAACTGAACTAAGGGGAAGCAGCCGATAGTCAGCTCCGACGAGTCTGACACTGAGCCGGAAGGAGCATACCAGTATGCCCGTACTCGAACTGGTACAATAGCCCCAGTGGACTATAGTGCCCTAGCCTGAGGCATTGAAATTAGCGAGGCACACTCTGCCATCGCCAAATCACAGGCCTTAAACTTTTCTGTAGAGAAAGAAGCCTTCGCGTACATGGTGAGGACTCCTGAAGAAATGGCCAGGCGCTTTGAACAGCAAGCCCAGGTTCAGAAGGAGTAACTTGATATGATTCATGCCTAACAAAAATCTATCGACACCCTTAAGCAGATGCTTTCGCAATTGCTTGAGAATAAAAAGAAGAAACTGAAGACTAAAACTCCTTTCAAGAAGTCTAAGGGAAAACAGAAGGAAGGGGAGAGCTTATCTTCTACGAATATCGAGGATGAAGAGCATTCCAACTCTGAGTCATCCAAGCCTCCATCTGAAGAGGAGATTAATTCAGAGAGTGGAGCACTCATTCCAAAAGGATAAGCAAACTAGAGCAACGTCTTGAGGCCCTCGCTAACCAGAAAGGCCTCTAAGAAGCAAGAGTGGTCCGACCGTACCCGGCTGAGTGCGATCTTGTCCCGTACCCTCCTAAATTCAAAGCACCAACCCTACAGGCCTTCGACGGTAAGGGGTCCCCGAACCAGCACATATACTATTTCAAATCTCACACCGAGAATGTAGTATCAAATGATGCCATCCTGGCACATTTGTTCATTGGCAACCTGAAAGAGATTGCTTTTGTGTGGTTCATGAAGCTCCTAGAAGGCTCTATCAAGAACTAGGGTGATCAGGAGAAGGTTTTCCTCCTATTTCTTTGAAGATGATTCGGAGATTACCATGCCAACTCTCCTGACGATGAGGTAATGGAAAGGAGAGCCAGTTAAAGCATTTGTTAAGAGATTTTGTAACATGGCACTCCGATGTCCCAACGGTATGACCCAGGCCACCTTGGTGGAAACATACTGCCACAATTTGCAAATCTCACTCTTAGCTCAGATAGGAGTAGCTGAGAGTTATACCTAAAAGCAGTTGGTCCAGTAAGACGAGCAAGCAGAGGAGATCATCGCCAAGGTTAAGGCAGAAGAAGGCAAGCCTAGACCCGAGAGGTCGATGAGGTGTACGCCAGAAGCATCTTTTCAAGATAAAAGGAAGGACACACTGGCAACTGAGACGAAGTTTCCCTCTAAGCCACAACTGGCTGAAGGTGGTAGTTCTTCAAACCAGTCACGCGCCAACAAGCAGTACTCCTTCAAAGACGAGCATGTTGATTCGTTATTAAAGTTTCTTAACAAGAAAAATAGACTAAAGCTTTCTGAAGCTAGACGTCCTGAGGAGGTGGTCAAGACCGATAATCCTAATTACTACTTGTACCACATGATGCTGGGGTATCTTATCAAGAGTTGTTACATTTTCAAAGTCATCCTCCAAGCTTTGATTGATGCAGAGGTGCTCAAGCTCCGCCCGGAGCAGAAGAAGGTGATAGCTAACATGACGTCATTTCTTCAGTTCGGGGTACAACCTCCAATGCCAGCCGGAGTGGTTCCCATCCCGAATGGGGAACTAACGGTAATCAATACAGATCCACACCACAAGCGGGAGAAAGGTCTCGTACCTATTTCTACTCCTCAAGGAGCGACCATGTGGGTTCATTCTGACCTCATGGAAGGCCAGAAGTGGACTACTGTAACCAATAGGAAGTCCAGAGGCAAAACAAAAGCCTTTCCTTGCAATGTGGTGTGTGTTTCCTCTAGGGAAGCAGTAACTGATGTCCCCTTGCTTACTGATTCTGAGGAGGAGACAATCATCCTTGCTGCAGAGCCGAAGGCAGCGTTCGTAGTGAAAATCACCTAGAGGGGGGGTGAATAGGTGATAATGCTAATCAATGGACAATTTAAAAATATGATGCAATAATCGCCCAAAACAAGACTAAGAGCCGAATGCCCCGTGAAGGGTTCTGAACTCCTTCCTCCTGATCCTCGTAAAATGAGTTGGAGGTGCGCAATGCAACCTTGTTGTATGGGACAAAGATTGACAAGATGAATGACAACAAGTGAATATAGCAATGACAATCAAAAGCAAGTAGTAATAGCAATGAAAGTAGAGCAAGAACAAGGAAAAGTAAACCAAACGCAAACACCAAGATTTGTTATCGAGGTTCGAGCACCCAGCTCTACTTCCCCGCCTTCCCCAGAAGGATTCCAACCACTTCCACTATCACAAAGATGTCACAAATACAACGGAGTACCCAACTCCACAATCTCAAGTACAAGCAATCTCTTAGTAGTCAAAAGACCACAAACTCTCTCTTGCAAAATTCTCTTCCCTTACAAAAAGGTCCTTAGAGAACAATGAGTAGGAATGAAGCTCTTGTGTGCAAGGAGAAAAGAAAAAGAAATCAGAGAGTTCTTGAAAACACTTCAGAAAATGAGAGAGAATTTCAGCACAAAAACAAAGAAACCAAGTCTTTTTGAATGCCTTAAACTTGTGGAAATTTTGATAATTTTTCTGGTAACCAAACTCTCCCTAAACACCCCTATTTATAAGAGAGGGCTAGGGTTTAGATATAAAACATATTTAAGGCTAATCAGAAAGTATTAAAATCAAAACATGTCACTTAAACACACTTAAGTGAGAAAAGGACAAAAATAAATCTGCTCAGAAAACTAGCCGTTACTGTTCAAACGGCTAGTCCGGTCGACCGCTAGTTCAAAAAAATAGCCGTTGCAGGCTGACGGTCGACCGGCCGGTCAACCCAAACAAACAGAGAGCAAAGTGTTACAGTCAGGCAGGTCTCGGTCGACCGTCACGGTCGACCGCGAAACGTGCACACTGATACGTGCATTTGCCAGAACCTCGGTCGACTCGGGCGGTCGACCGGCAAAGCCTGACATAGGCACGGTCGACTCGGGCAGTCGACCGGCTCAGGCCGAAAATCAAGTTTCAAACAGAATTTTGAGGAGATGAATATTTTTATCAAAAGATGTTTTAAATAGGAATAAGTATAAAACATAAATATGGATTTACAGGCAGAGGATTTTGTATCAAAATATTTTTGTATAGTTTATATGAATTAAACTTAGAAATAAGATGTGCGCAAAAACGTGTGTGATGGAGCTTCAAACCTATTCACTATTCTTTAATAAAACTCTAAACTAAAAACAATCTAATAATTTATCTTGAGCAATCTTGAAGTCTTGAGCCAAGTTATGCCTTGCTAGAGCCTTCATTTCTATGTTCCTTCTATGATGTCCAATATGCCTTCTTTACTTCATGAACCTAGAAATTCTTACAATAGCTAAGCAATGACCTCCAAATATGGTACAAACCTGAAACTTATCTTAACAAACTAATTAGTACCAAATAGCTCCTATTTGTTTTGTTATCATCAAAACTCTAAACATTTGGAGAGTGTAACCTTATGGGCCAACAATCTCCCCCTTTTGATGATGACAAAACAAATAGGCTATAAGCAAAAATATATAGGAGGAGTAAGCTCCCCCTCAAATTATGCTATCATAAAAACAATGTAAGGTGCAAGCAAAAACCATCAAACCACAAACCATATGATTTAAAATCAAAGTATGCTTGCAAAACACTTAAACTCAAAAACAAGAAATCATGAAAACTAATTAAACATGTATAAGCTCATATGGAACCAAAATCATATGAACTCATAATTCTATCATAAAAACTCATTCTCCCCCTTTTTGTCATACATCAAAAAGGGTTATGAAAACATTTTTATTCAATAACACAAACATTAAGTTCACCACAAATGAAGGAAAATCTAGCAAAATCAAGTGGTTTAGTGAAAATATCGGCTAGTTGCAAATCCGTAGAAACATAATCAATATCTATATCTCCTTTCTCAAAATGAACTCTAAGAAAGTGATATCTAATCTCAATGTGCTTGGTCTTACTATGTTGATTTGCATTCTTTGTCATATGTATAGTACTAGTATTATCACAAAATATTTTTATATGGTTATAATGCAAATCATAATCAAGGAGAGTATGTTTCATCCAAAGGACTTGTGCACAACAAGCCCCCGCGGCAACATACTCCACCTCGGCGGTTGAGAGAGCTACGGAATTTTGTTTTCTAGAGGACCATGAAACAAGACAATTACCAAGAAATTGACATGTCCCACTAGTACTCTTTCTATCTACTCTACAACCCGCATAGTCGGCATCCGAATAACTCGTCATTGAGAAATCTCCGGTTTTCGGATACCATAGACCCATTCCAATCGTTCCCTTAATATAACGAATAATGCGTTTTACCGCAATAAGATGAGACTCTTTGGGACACGATTGAAATCTAGCACAAAGACACACACTAAACATGATATCCGGCCTACTTGTCGTCAAATACAAAAGACTGCCTATCATGCTTCTATACAATTTATATCAACATTTTTACCTTGGTCATCCTTATCAAGCTTGGTGGTAGTTGCCATGGGAGTGTTGCAAACCTTTGAGTCTTCAAGTCCAAACCTCTTTACGAGTTCCTTTGCGTATTTGGCTTGACATATGAAGTTCCCATCTTGCAATTGCTTGATTTGGAGTCCAAGAAAGAAATTAAGCTCACCCATTGAAGACATTTCAAACTCACATTGCATAACCATTTCAAATTCCTTGCATAAAAACTCATTAGTAGAACCAAAAATTATATCATCAACATAAATTTGCACAATTAAAATGTCATTATCAACATGCTTAGTGAATAGTGTTGTATCTACTTTGCCTTTAATAAAATCATTTGAAATGAGAAAACTAGAAAGCCTTTCATACCAAGCTCTTGGAGCTTGTTTCAATCCATACAAAGTTTTATCAAGTTTAAAAACAAAATCGGGATGAACATGATCAATAAAACCGGGAGGTTGAGCAACATAAACTTCTTCATTTATAAAACCATTCAAAAATGCACTTTTCACATCCATTTGAATAAGTTTAAAATTTTTGAAAGATGCAAAAGCTAGTGTCATCCGTATGGCTTCAAGCCGTGCTACGGGTGCAAAGGTCTCTGACTGAGTTTTACCTGTACACAAAATTTGAATATTTTAGTTTTAAAAATAGATGTGCAAGTTTCAGTTCTAATCCGCGGTAGCAGGGCTATGCGGGTCGTGATCCTCAGGGAGGGACTGCGATGGAAGCGTTAAGCAAGTTATACTCTAAAGCTTTTATTTTTATTAGTTAAATAGTGGTATTTACAATGGATGATATTTACAATGGATGGAAGAAAAGAATTGTGGAAGATGTGGATTTAATCTACAAAGAAGAAAAGAAAATAAAAGAAGAGGAAAGAAAACTTATCTCTTTAGTCTGCTTGCCGTTTGAACCGTTGCGATGATTTACCTTTTCTTGGAAGGCGTACAAGCACGGCTTATGGGATCGTCCGCCTTCTTAATCTACTCTACGAAATGAAAAAACAAGCTATGAAGACCTGTTCATTGCCATGGGCCGTCAAGGTTCCTTCTTCGGCTAGGTATTCTCGAAGCAGTTGGATTTCATGGTGGGCAAGACATTAGAGAACAAATAGAAGGAAGTAAATACTGAGATACACAAGATTAAATAAGAAGAAAACAATACAAAAATAAAAGCAAACCTCATTTGATTATTAAACAATGGTGGAAAAATAGAACTTACACCGACTGTCACCATCAGTACAAGTAGATCCCTTCCTCCATGAATACATCATCTCCTCTCAGTTTTTACAAAAAGAAAATAGAAATTTACAGAGGAAAGAAAATCTAACCTAAAACCTAAAACCCTAGCTTTTGGCCCTTGGCTCTTCGCTGGACCACTCTGTACGTTGCACTGCAGGGGATATTTATAGGTGCAGAAGGCAGAGGAGTCCTGGATGAACTTGCCCACGAAATCTGGGATTCTGGATCAACTAGATTGCCGCGGTTTTGCCGCGGTTCCGCGGCACTTTTGTGGCTTCTGGCCACGCGCTTTGGCGCGTGGCTTCGTCTGGTCCGTCCATGTGGGCGCCAGCTTCTGGAAGTATGATCCTGGCTCTTCATATTGGGATTTCGATGTAACTTGATAATCAAGTTACCTAGATTTTGAATTCTCCCAATCTCTTTTAAACGAATTTCCTTCTCATCTTTGGCTTTTATGCTCATCCTGCAAGAGTTTAGGGTTGGGTAGAATTCTATCCTTCCCTCAACTTTAATAATTGCAACTTTAGCCCTTGTATAATTGCACTTTGACAATCTGATATTTGCACTTTGACTCTTGGGCTTCAAATATGGGCTTTTGGGCTTCATTAGGCTTTATTTATTATAAACATAATAATTCGAGGCCTGCACACAATAAATTACAAAATATTAATAAATGTGCAGAATTAAATGAATAAATATGAAAATGTGATGGTAAATATGATGATAAAAATGCACTTTTCACTACCAATCACACCCCCATACTTATCTTTTTGCTCGTCCTCGAGTAAAAACAAAGAAAAAGAAAAAGTTAATCTAACCTAACTCACTTTCGTAGGAATCACGATTGCACTTAGCACGTGCAACAAGCCGTTAAACCTCTAGGTTACCCTAGAGGACGAGTGTTGTCTCGTGAGGGTTTTCAGCGGATTGCACCCACAAAATTCATAAAAAGGAAAATATTTGAATTATATTTGAAGAGACTAAGTAGTCTATAAGTTTTTAGGATCTTCATTTTTATTCATTCTTCAAACTTAGTCTTTATAAGTTAATTGTTTTTCATTTTAGGTAAGAATTAAAATTGAATTTCTAATATAGTCTTTTTCGTTACCAAAAATCATATGCATCCTTATGTTTTTACTAGGAATTCCTTAACTTGGACTCTCATGCCTCTTTATTATATAAGCATATATATATATATATTTTTTTTTCTTTGATATGTATAACTCATCTACTTTTCTTTCGTGTAAGTATCAAGGCTTCTTGAGGCCCTAATACCTAACTAATTGATTATTAGATGTGTTAGTACATATAAGTAATTTTTCCTTAGTTCCCTCGGACTTTCTAATCCACCCATGTAGCGAACTTTAAAGTCGGTGACTCCCAAACCGGTCGGTCTTAGGGCACCAGGTGAGAAAACACCCCGCGGACTCAAATTCGAGTGAACTAGGCCACAAAACTAAGGTATTATTTTTTTTTTATTTTTATTTTTTTTTTTTGCATTCACCTTTAGGCGTGAATACTTATGCTTCTTGAGGCACATGTATCCAGCTTAATTAGTGATTTTTTTCTTTTTTCTTTTTATATATGAGGTACAAGGGTCTTTGTCTTAGAATCCTAGATATGCATTAGGTATGCAATATTCATTAAGGTAAAAATCAAGACTAATTATTTATTCAATTTCTCTCCTATACCTAAAATTTAAACAATTTATTTATTTTGACCAAGTCTTTAGAGATCCTAATCATGATTTTCCTAATCCTTAAAACTAACTTAGATTTCTTTCAAAAAAATAAGTCAAAATACTTCCTTTTTATAAAATTTTTTTTTTTAAAATTTTTTTTTTTATTAGCAAATTTTGTTAGTGTCTACCTATGTTAGTATGCTAGTAAAGCCCACCCCCACACTTATCTCATGCATTGTCCTCAATGTATGAATGAATGCATATATGCATGAAACAGAACAAGGGAAGGCGGAAGTTACCTTAGGGTGGTGGTTCCGGAGGTGGTCTAATTGGTCCACTAAATGCGGCCCAATCAAGATAACAGATAATTTGGTGGAAACCACCAGAAACTTTCCTTACATAACCCACTAAAATATATGTATAATCATTTTTTAGAATTTCCACCCCATCAAATTTCCAAATTTCATAATAAATTTCAGAGTTAATTGTCTCAACCTCCTTGTCCCAAAATGGAGTATGAAAAGATGGAATGATTGACTTGGACATGGGAAGTACGGGAACGAATACTGACTCAGGGAAGAAGCTCAAATCAAGTAAGGGCTCAGGAGTCGGGCTAAGTTCGAGAAGTGGGTCCAAGTCAAAAAATTGAAACTCAAGTCCACAATCATCTTCCCACAATGGAATGTGACTCAATGGTGGTGATTCAAGTTCAGGAATGATAGATGTGGGAATCAAAACTGACTCTAAAATATTACCTAAGTCGGGTAACAAAACAGGAGTCAATAATGATTCAGGAATTTGAACTTGATCATAGATTTGAGAATCTAGGTCACATTCGAGTTCTAATTCGGGAAAGGAAAAACTTGCCAAATTATCAGAATTTGAAGTTTCGGCAAGTTCACAAGATGGTACTGAATTAGAAACTTGTTGTCCCAAGCAACTTGGTTCGTCGGCTCTAATCGAGTGGTCATCGATATCAGAATCAGCCGGCCGGTGTAAGCATTCCACCATCAAATCTATGTCATGATCACGGGCTAATTTAGCCTCAGTCATGGCAGCTAGCATCCCTTCATAGTCGATAGGTGGATCATATTCTGATTGGACTTGAAAATAGGATGGGTAATCGTGATAAATTTGTGAGTCGGTGGACTCACGCATCATCATGTCTAAAATTGATGGTGATTTTTGCTTGGACTTATTCCTACTCATCATTTCCAAGATAGATGGATTTTTATTCTGAATGGGTGGATCTGAGTATGAATTTTGGGAAGAATGTGGACTAGATGGATATGAAGGACAATTAGGTTGAGAATTAGACTCGGGGGACTCGAAACCCCATGAACTCTGTGACGAGTTGAAATTATTATGAAGATTATAGTCATAAGATGGAGTGTGTGGGTTATATTCATTCGGATAAGACCATTCCGGCACACTAGATTGGTCAAAGTTAGGGTATGCCGGGTTGGTAATATCCGAATAATAGTTAGGAGTGTAATATGGATTAAAATTGGAATTATTATTATATGCCATATCACACCAACACAAACAAAACAAACAAATAAACAAACAAAAAGAAAAATTCTAATCTAAGTTAGGGTAGACCTATGACCTAGACGACTCCTAACTGGTTAGACTTTCCACGGGAGGTCGAGTGCAGACTTTGACCACAAGTTAATCAGCCAGGTCAGGGCAAGAATGGTGGGAGGTTTTCCGTCAAAGACGTTCCTTAATTAAATAACCACCAATCTTCGGGCTTTCGGCCCTCAATCCCCTTCCTAGACACTGATTTGGCAAGAGTCAACTTCCAACACTGTTCCCCCTTAGGATAATCTCCTATTGAGTCCGAGATGTCCCTAGGGCCAACGTCTACTCAGTTTTAGTTAGGCTTGGGTTAGTGAGTATTTAGGATATGATTTTTGGGCTAAGGAAGGGTGATGAAATATCCACCTTATCTTGTTAATGGGTTATGCCCTTAAGATGAATTAGTGCAAGTGTACAAGATAAATAGATAAGAATCACTCAAAGCAGAAAATCAACCAAGAGATGAGTCCTATTCTACATGCAATGCGTACGTACCTTGCTTCTCCAGCACTCTTCAACAGTAAATAAAAATAATTGAAAAGACACGTGCCTAATATGCAAATGTCTAATCAATTTTTATTTTTAACAACCAATGATTTACTGTTGAATTATTAGCAATTTACAGGTATATCACAGAACAAAACAGAATAGAACAGTAAGCAGTAATCTCAAATTTCAGCAATCTGCAAAAAACTGAATTAGTAGTTCACTGCACTTGCCGCGGATCCGCGGCTCTGGCCGCGTTTCCGCGGCAAACTTGCAGGCCCTCGTGCTCTGCCTTCGAGGGCAGAGGCACTGGGTTGCTGTATGTCCTTACTGCTGCTCTGTTTCTGTTTCCTGTTCTCCAAACCTGCAAACAGAAAAGAATAAAGAATTAGTTAAAAATTAAATTTTTATTAGAGATAAACTTACCGTCCCTCCCCGGCAACGGCGCCAATTTGTTGACTGAGTTTTACCTGCACACAAAATTTGAATATTTTAGTTTTAAAAATAGATGTGCAAGTTTCAGTTCTAATCCGCGGTAGCAGGGCTATGCGGGTCGTGATCCTCAGGGAGGGGCTGCGATGGAAGCGTTAAGCAAGTTATACTCTAAAGCTTTTAATTTTATTAGTTAAATAGTGGTATTTACAATGGATGATATTTACAATGGATGGAAGAAAAGAATTGTGGAAGATGTGGATTTAATCTAAAAAGAAGAAAAGAAAATAAAAGAAGAGGAAAGAAAACTTATCTCTTTAGTCTGCTTGCCGTTTGAACCGTTACGATGATTTACCTTTTCTTGGAAGGCGTACAAGCACGGCTTATGGGATCGTCCGCCTTCTTAATCTACTCTACGAAATGAAAAAACAAGCTATGAAGACCTGTTCATTGCCATGGGCCGTCAAGGTTCCTTCTTCGGCTAGGTATTCTCGAAGCAGTTGGATCTCATGGTGGGCAAGACATTAGAGAACAAATAGAAGGAAGTAAATACTGAGATACACAAGATTAAATAAGAAGAAAACAATACAAAAATAAAAGCAAACCTCGATTTGATTATTAAACAATGGTGGAAAAATAGAACTTACACCGAATGTCACCATCAGTACAAGTAGATCCCTTCCTCCATGAATACATCATCTCCTCTCAGTTTTTACAAAAAGAAAATAGAAATTTACAAAGGAAAGAAAATCTAACCTAAAACCTAAAACCCTAGCTTTTGGCCCTTGGCTCTTCGCTGGACCACTCTGTACGTTGCACTGCAGGGGATATTTATAGGTGCAGAAGGCAGAGGAGTCCTGGATGAACTTGCCCACGAAATCTGGGATTCTGGATCAACTATATTGCCGCGGTTTTGCCGACTTTTGTGGCTTCTGGCCACGCGCTTTGGCGCGTGGCTTCGTCTGGTCCGTCCATGTGGGCGCCAGCTTCTGGAAGTATGATCCTGGCTCTTCATATTGGGATTTCGATGTAACTTGATAATCAAGTTACCTAGATTTTGAATTCTCCCAATCTCTTTTAAACGAATTTCCTTCTCATCTTTGGCTTTTATGCTCATCCTGCAAGAGTTTAGGGTTGGGTAGAATTCTATCCTTCCCTCAACTTTAATAATTGCAACTTTAGCCCTTGTATAATTGCACTTTGACAATCTGATATTTGCACTTTGACTCTTGGGCTTCAAATATGGGCTTTTGGGCTTCATTAGGCTTTATTTATTATAAACATAATAATTCGAGGCCTGCACACAATAAATTACAAAATATTAATAAATGTGCAGAATTAAATGAATAAATATGAAAATGTGATGGTAAATATGATGATAAAAATGCACTTTTCACTACCAATCAGTCTCCTCAAAGTCAATTCCCTCAACTTGAGTGTAACCTTGGGCCACTAACCTAGCCTTATTCCTAATCACATTTTCGGACTCATCCATCTTATTCCTAAAGATCCACTTAGTACCAATTATTGGTCTATCGTGGGGCCTAGGAACAAGGTGCCAAACTTGGTTGCGCTCAAATTGATTGAGTTCCTCTTGCATGGCTAGCAACCAATATGAGTCCGCCTCGGCTTCGAGGATGCTTTTGGGTTCAAAATGAGAAATGAAAGCAAAGTTACCACATAGGTCATGGAGTTTGGAGCGAGTTGTTACCCCTTTAGATGCATCACCTAAGATGAGCTCCTTGGGATGATTTGTAGCGTATCTCCAAGCTTTAGGAAGCGGTTGAGAGCTTTCTCTTTATCCTCTTGAACATCACCAATAGATTCTAGCTTTTCTTCTTGAGCGGGTGAGTCCTTCAAGGATAGTCTCTACATGTCTTCACCTAATGGGTCAATCTCTACAACATTCTCAACAACCACATTAGATTCTTCAAATTTAACATGCATGGATTCTTCAATGGTAAGTGAAGATCTATTGAATACTCTATAAGCTTTACTAGTTGTAGAATATCCAACAAAGATTGCTTCATAAGCCTTAGCATCAAATTTACCCAAGTTATCTTTAGTGTTCAAAACAAAACACTTGCATCCAAAAACTTTGAAATATGCAATATTAGGTTTTCTAGAATGATACATTTCAAAAGATGTTTTGGAAGAATTTTTACATAAATAAATACGATTTGATATATAGCATGTGGTGTTTACGGCCTCGGCCCATAGATATTGAGGGAGGTCATACTCACTTATCATTGTCCTAGCCATCTCTTGAAGTGTTCTATTTTTCCTTTCTACAACTCCATTTTGTTGTGGAGTTCTAGGACAAGACATTTCATGCTTAATTCCCTTTTCATCACAATAAGTCATGAAGAGTTGGTTAACAAACTCACCACCTCTATCACTTCTTATTTTCAAAATCGAAAAACCTTTTCTTTTTCAACTCTTTTTCGGAAAATCTTAAAATGAGAAAAAGTTTGATCTTTGTGTTCTAAGAAGAAAACCCAAGTGAAACGGGAAAAATCATCAACCAAAACATATACATATCTACTACCATTTAAACTCTTAGTTTTAGTAGGTCCAAAAAGATCCATATGAATTAATTCTAAAGGCCTAGTTGACATGATATCCTTGATTGGTTTGAAGGAAGACTTGGTTTGTTTCCTAAGTTGGCACGCACCACAAATGCGGTCTTTCTCAAACTTCAAGTAAGGAATACCCTTCACCAATTCCTTTGAATTAATCCTAAAAAGATGGTCAAAAGATGCATGTCCTAATCTTCTATGCCAAAGCCAAGAATTTTCATCAAAAGCATTTAAGCATTTAGTAGAACATTCCACATTAAGCATGTCAATGATATAAACATTATCATCACGAAAATCGGTGAGAATACAATCATTGGTTTTAATATCAAAAATCTTGCAAGAAGAATCATCAAAAATAACTTTAAGTCCACGGTCACAAAATTGACTAATACTAAGCAAATTATGTTTCAAACCATCAACAAGTACAACATTTTCTATAGTAGGAGATGCACCAATTTGAATGTTACTTATACCGATGATAGTGCCTTTGGAGTCATCCCCGAAGGTGACGGAGCCACCTTCCTCGTACCTTGATAGGGTTGTAAAGTTATTGATGTCCCATGTCATGTGTCTTGAACAACCACTATCAAGGTACCACCGCTCCCTACGTCTTGGAGCCTTGGTGTGTACCTACATCAAATAATTTAGGACTTGATTTTGGTACCCACATTTCTTGGGTCCTAAAGGGTTAGTTTCATTAACCCAAACAAGATTATTTGATTTATTAACTTGGTCATAACAAAATTTAGCTAAATGCCCATTCTTACCACAATATGTGCATCTATACACTCTACCATATTTAAAAGCATAGTGAGTGTGTGATTTGTGAGCATGGGAATTGTGAGCATGAAAAGATTTAGCATGAGAAGTGTTATGTGTAGTGTGAGCATGAGGAACCTTAGCATGTGAATCTTTAGCATGAGAGGTGTGCTTTTTAGAAAATTTTTCTTCAAGTTTCTTAGTGTTAAAAGCACAATCTTTCAAAACTTTTTCAAAATCAACCATTTTAGTTTTTAAAGAAGAAATTTCTTTTTCATCAATCTTAGGAAATTTAGCTTTACATGCAACTTTGTAAGCACTAAATTCATTTTGGGTAGAAATGAGATTTGAAGAAATTTCATCTTTTTCTTTAGAAATTATAGCAAGTTGATTCTTAAGAAAAGCAACTTCTTTTTCTAATTTAGAGCATTCAATCTTTTTATTATCATAGGTTTCAGAGAGTTCAACAAAAGCATGAACAAGAACTTCCTTACTTAATTCATCATCTTCATCATCAAGAGGTTGAGGGGTTACCTTTTGTGTGTTTGCCATGAAATACATATTCTCTATATCCGCCTCATCCTCGGACTCGCTTTTCGAATCCCAAGTTGCCTTGTACGCTTTCTTTTCTTCCGGTTTCTTTGGCTTGAAGGAGGAGGTCATCTTCTTCTTGAACTCCGGGCAATCGGCCATGATATGTCCGGGTCTTCGGCAATTGTAGCATATAATTCTTCTCTCCTCTTTGCCTTCAAATTTCCTTCGAAAGTTGAGCTTTTTTCTCCGGTACATTCTCTTCACATTGCGAACAAGTAGTGATAGCTCCTCATCTTCTTCTTCATCTTCTTCATCGTCTTCGAGAGTGGATGAAGACTTGAAGGCTATGGACTTCTTCTTTAGTGGAGCGGCCTCTTCTCTAGCTTTCTTTTCCATCTCATGGGTCTTTAAGTTCCCAATGAGACTAATGAGGTCCATCTCGTCCTTGTCGTTCAATTCTTTCAAGGTGGTGGCCTTTATCTCCCATGAAGTAGGAAGAGCCCGAATCACTTTCCGCACTTTTGATCATTGGAAATATCATCACCTAAAGAAGAAAGAGCATTGGTGATTTTAGTAAACCTTGTAATCATGCAATCAATGGATTCATCATCAATCATTTAAAAGATTTATATTGAGACCTCAAGAGATCTATCTTAGCTCTCTTGACTTGTGAAGTCCCCTCGTGTGTGACCAATAAATGTCTCATAGGCGGATTGGCAATGAATTACCCGTGTAAGGTCATCCTCATTCAAGGCGGTTAATAGGGAGTTTTGGGCCTTGGAGTTAGCCTCATATTCTCTAAAGGTAAAGTCGGTCCAAGTGCTCTCATCACTATCGGGTGCAACATAGGGTTTGGTCAAAGATTTTGCAACTAAGCTACCTAATGATTGCAAAAAGATAGTCATCCTAACCTTCCAAATAGGAAAATTAAGTCCATCAAATTTAGGAGGGGTTTTGATGTTATCGACCATGTTTACTAGTGATGACAAATGGAATGCAAATATTGATTAGCAAATTTTAAGGATCTCTCTAAGGATGTTAAGCCAAACCTAGAGTCCAAGCTCTGATACCAATTGAAAATCACCTAGAGGGGGGGTGAATAGGTGATAATGCTAATCAATGGACAATTTAAAAATATGATGCAACAATCGCCCAAAACAAGACTAAGAGCCGAATGCCCCGTGAAGGGTTCTGAACTCCTTCCTCCTGATTCCTCGTAAAATGAGTTGGAGGTGCGCAATGCAACCTTGTTGTATGGGACAAAGATTGACAAGATGAATGACAACAAGTGAATATAGCAATGACAATCAAAAGCAAGTAGTAATAGCAATGAAAGTAGAGCAAGAACAAGGAAAAGTAAACCAAACGCAAACACCAAGATTTGTTATCGAGGTTCGAGCACCCAGCTCTACTTCCCCGCCTTCCCCAGAAGGATTCCAACCACTTCCACTATCACAAAGATGTCACAAATACAACGGAGTACCCAACTCCACAATCTCAAGTACAAGCAATCTCTTAGTAGTCAAAAGACCACAAACTCTCTCTTACAAAATTCTCTTCCCTTACAAAAAGGTCCTTAGAGAACAATGAGTAGGAATGAAGCTCTTGTGTGCAAGGAGAAAAGAAAAAGAAATCAGAGAGTTCTTGAAAACACTTCAGAAAATGAGAGAGAATTTCAGCACAAAAACAAAGAAACCAAGTCTTTTTGAATGCCTTAAACTTGTGGAAATTTTGATAATTTTTCTGGTAACCAAACTCTTCCTAAACACCCCTATTTATAGGAGAGGGCTAGGATTTAGATATAAAACATATTTAAGGCTAATCAGAAAGTATTAAAACCAAAACATGTCACTTAAACACACTTAAGTGAGAAAAGGACAAAAATAAATCTGCTCAGAAAACTAGCCGTTACTGTTCAAACGGCTAGTCCGGTCGACCGCCCGGTCGACCGCTAGTTCAAAAAAATAGCCGTTGCAGGCTGACGGTCGACCGGCCGGTCGACCCAAACAAACAGAGAGCAAAGTGTTACAGTCAGGCAGGTCTCGGTCGACCGTCACGGTCGACCGTGAAATGTGCACACTGATACGTGCATTTGCCAGAACCTCGGTCGACTCGGGCGGTCGACCGGCAAAGCCTGACATAGGCACGGTCGACTCGGGCGGTCGACCGGCTCAGGCCGAAAATCAAGTTTCAAACAGAATTTTGAGGAGATGAATATTTTTATCAAAAGATGTTTTAAATAGGAATAAGTATAAAACATAAATATGGATTTACAGGCAGAGGATTTTGTATCAAAATATTTTTGTATAGTTTATATGAATTAAACTTAGAAATAAGATGTGCGCAAAAACGTGTGTGATAGAGCTTCAAACCTATTCACTATTCTTTAACAAAACTCTAAACTAAAAACAATCTAATAATTTATCTTGAGCAATCTTGAAGTCTTGAGCCAAGCTATGCCTTGCTAGAGCCTTCATTTTTATGTTCCTTCTATGATGTCCAATATGCCTTCTTTGCTTCATGAACCTAGAAATTCTTGCAATAGCTAAGCAATGGCCTCCAAATATGGTACAAATCTGAAACTTATCTTAACAAACTAATTAGTACCAAATAGCTCCTATTTGTTTTGTTATCATCAAAACTCTAAACATTTGGAGAGTGTAACCTTATGGGCCAACACGTAGTAGGAACTCGCTCAGGTCAGTCGTACTTGAAGAAGTACGACGAAGTGGTGGCAAGTCCGTCCAAACTGACCCAAGAGCCAATCAAGCAATCCACGAAGCAACACATGGAGAAGCAAAAGGAGTTTCGGTATGCCAAAACTGTCCTAAAAGACAAAGCGGAGGGATCCTCAGCACTCTACCGCTTTGATGTCTTGGCTCAGCTGGCCAACATCTCAGCCTGGATCACCCTCTATGAGCTCATGAGACTATCCAAGTCAACAAGAGAAGCTCTTAGAGAAGCTTTAGCCGATGTTGAGGCCTTTATGGCCCGGATTTCGGCTAAACCAGAAGAGGAAAATGAAGGAAATTGCCTCCATGCCTCTCAATATGTCCCCTGCATAACCTTCACTCCAGACGACATGTAGGTCAAGGAAAAACATGATAGGCCCCTATACTTCACAAGGAATATTGGATCATTTGAGATAATCCACATTCAGGTGGATCCAAGATCCGCATTGAGCATTATGCCCCGCCGGGTCATGCAGCACTTGGGAATCCCCACTAATCGATTGAGCGCCACTTAAACAACCATTTATGGCTTCAACGCTAATGGTACACGCCCGATAGGAAAGATCAAACTCAAATGCTAGATCGGGGATCTGAGATCCGAGGTGACGTGCTATGTTATTGATGCCGACACTTCATATAACTTGCTACTGGGACGACCATGGATTCATCGCAACTCCATTGTCCCCTCTACTCTCCAACAAGTCATGAAGTATATTGACAGAGATGGAAAAGTTCGAACAATGATCACTGAGAAGCATCCATTCAAGGGGGTAGAGAATTACTTCACATACTCCCTACTTTATCAGGATTCTCTGGAAGTAGACGAGAACCCCCTGCCAAAAAATCAGACTCTGGTAATGAAGCTGATGTTGAGCCAGAGGCAGAAGAAGAATGTCTTTGGGAGCTGAATCCTCTTGTAACGAGTATTAATAAGCTAGATATCAATAACACCACCAATGATGTAGGCGAGTGGTATATTAATGAAGAATTAGATTTGGCTTATTTTTTTGTGTTTGCTTCAGACTCTGTACCATCAGACACTAGTACTGATTTGGATGATGACTCCTGGTCGGCAATAAATGTCCTGACATTATTGCATGCATCGGTAAGATCATCTATCATGGCATGTCAAAGCGTCAGTGATGTGCAAGGAACCTTCTTCGAGGTCCCAGCAAGACGTAAAGGTCAAAATCGATCCTTTTTGAAAAAGTCGAATTCAAATCAATGATTCGTGAAGACTCGAAAAGCGAGATTGAACCCCCTCAGTTCTCTCATTACGAGCCAAATGTACTCAAGATGTTGGAGAACATGGGATATGACCTAGCAAATAGTCCTGGCTTGAACTGTGGGAAAGGAAGGTGAACTCTACTTGGCCTTTTGTTCCTAGAAGGAAAACACCTGACTATTGTAATGCCCCGATCCTACGAGTACGGAGACTTTACTGCAACGTATAGACGTAGGTCGGAAATATCCTCACATTTATACGCTAAGTATTAGTACATGCAAGAATCAGAGTTCGAAAATACATGGTGCATTATACATTCCAACATATGAGTACAATTATAAAGTTATTACCAGATGTGAACAAATTACAAGAATATTACATCACCGATAGGCGCAAATGCAAGAATACAAAGAGATATACAATAATGAACTGTACAAAAGGGCGCTCATGAGTTACACAAGGAAAACTCAACGAGCAGGGGGTCTGGAAGGATAGGGCCTCAGATGGTCTGCCGATGATCTACGCTTTCACTACGCCACTCTGATCAGCAACCGGGAGAATCCCCCAGCTCCAAGGTTCAGGATTTGGACAAGAGGATCCAGGGGAGTCAGAACTCCCCAACAAGTGGTGATGTGAAAGCCAAATGGTGTGCATGGATAGGCACACATATATCGATAAATCTAAGTTAAAAGACATGCATTGAAAATTGTGTCGTGAGCATAGGCACGCCAGACATGAATGAGACATCAAGTAATGAGATGTATAGAAGTGACAAAACCAGTTGTACGGGCTCAGTAAATCGATTCATGAGATTGATATCTCGAGGGGATAATCCAAGCAAAAAATCCTCATCTATATACCATACACCTCATGTCTCTATGGACTGAGTACGCAAAACTGAACTGTCCACAATAACAGCTAAACAGGTGGAGATCATAAAATGTAATAATGATTTAATAAAACAGGAATCCGAAGTAAAACCCGATGGAAGCAAATACGGTAAAACCAGCGGTGTAACCTAGTAGAAAAGTAAGACAATGAGTTAATTATCTTGGCATCTTATTATTATTGTTACTCGTCTGACCCATATATCTAGGTATGTGTCCTGGTGTACATCTCAACACATATATATCCATATGTAAATAAGTCAAGGTTGGTTATAGGAAGCTGATGAAGAACTGATAGCTCATACTTATAATGGTTCCCGAGCGCCCGGGGCACAGCCAGTGGGGGCCTGAAATCCCCCTAATACGCATCTTCTGGGTGCCTAAAAGCACCCTAACACGAATCGTCAGTTTAGTATTTTTACCATTATAAGTAAGGCATCATACCAACATTCATCACTTTCTCCATTTTTCAGTGTAGGTTGTCCTTTTTATAGCTTATTAAACTAATTATCAGATTACGAGAATGAGTAGGAATATAACTGGTCATAACAGGAGTACATAACAAGCATAATGGGAGTACATAACAAGAGATCAAGTACTATATTTGTAATGTGATAATCATGAGTAGAGAGATAAGCATGACAAGTATCAGGTTTTAACATGACAATGACAAGTGATCAGGCAGGTGACAGGTGATAAGTGATACCATAACTGGAGACAGGTGACAAGTAGTAGCAAGTCAGGTGAAAGCATGCAGATGACATGTATCAAGTAATAGCATGTCAAGTGTTAACATATCAAGCATGTACATAGCAAATGATAGAGTAATAGCAGAGCACAACCAAGCAGAGCTGAGCAAGCTGAAGGCACGGACAGCGAACAATGTTCAGTCACTAAAGTGCTTGGCGGAGTTACCGGGACGACTCGGCTTAAGATGCGAGTAGAAAATCCAGCAGCATCCCGCCTTGGTGAATCTAATGAATAAAGTGCTGGGCGCTAAACATGCCTATCAGACAGAGCATGAGAGACCTGACGGTCTAAGCGCACTCCTCTTTCGAGGAAGTGAGCGAGAGCCTGGAAGGTAAAGTACGCTCGGGGTCTAGGCACATTCTCGACAGCTACCATGAAACCCATAAGGGTGCAAGGCCTAGACCAAATGGGTAGCCAGCCTAGGAGTGGGCGAAAGCCCCGAAGGCTATACATGGGTACCTGCATGATGAGTACCAACAAGTGCACAAATATCATAGCGTTTATACTATTACAAGTATTCGAACATAGGATACAGCATATGACACTGGTACACTCATACAACCTGGTACAAATACATAGGACCACTTATACAAATACATCACAAACCTAAATACTGTACAAGCTCGATGATGTGAGAAAAAACCTCAACTAAAAGACAACTTCACGGAAATGCCACGCGCACGAGTCCCGAAGCAGGGAAATCACCGAAGCGAAAATGAACGGGGGCTCAACCGCAGGGGGTGGCCGACCCCAGAGGTGGTGCGCCACCACCATGGGTGGCTAGGGGGGTGGCCGACCCTATGGTGAGAGGGGAGAGAGTATGGGAGAGTGAGATGGAGTTAGTGGTGGTGGATTTTGGAGGAGAATGAAAAGAAAGGAGATGGAGATAATGGGGAGGGTAATGTAGGAACTTGAAATGGTGGTGATGAGGGTGGTGTTATGCTGGTGACAGTGATGGTAATGGTGCAGAAGAGTAGAAGAGATGGTGAAGAAAATGGTATAGTAAAGATTGTGGTGGTCATTTTAGTGTTGTCATTGTAGTTGTCACCATAATGATCGTCGAATGGTCACGGAGTGGTTGCCATGGAGAGGGAGCTCGGCCTTGAGCTCCAGGTGGTGGAGGAGTGGAGATGGTCTTGTGGGAGGAAAAGTTGAAGGAGGTTGTTTTGGAGAAGGAAGTGGTGAAGGTAGTTTGTATGGTGGATTTATGGGATTCTTGGTGAAGTGGGAGGAGAAAGAGGAGGAAAAAGGTAATGGGGAGATAATATAGTAGTTGTAGTTGTAGTGTTTGTGGTACAGATGAAGGAGGAGTAATTATTTGTTAGGGTAGTTGTAGTAGGATGGAAGGTTGAAGAAGATGAAATGGAGAAGGATTTTGGTGTTGGAGTGATTAGTCCCTAAAATAACATATTTCATACCACATATTCACATTTATTTAATATTAAATTCTGCTAATAATACCTCTCTTATATGTTTCTAGGTCCAAGGTGTGCAACGAAGAAGAAGATCCTAAATCACCATTTAATAGGTGATTAAAGGCCTATAATATAGCCATTGACCATGAATAGCAGTTTCGTCAAAATCAGGGGCCCAAAAATCAGAAACCAGGACCTACAGCCGACAGGGGACAGACGTGACCGCGCGCAGCAGGCGGCGCCACGTGCGTGGCTTTTTTCACGTTTTCGCGGCCATACGGGCGCGGCCGCGCCCATACTTTGGGCCAGGGGTTGTCCCACTGGCCCCCTTTCCCCTGGTGTCTATAAATACTCCCTGGGGTTCTGAAGATAAAAGATACAGAGAGTAGGTTAGTTTCTTTCATGTTATAGTTTAGGGTAGTTTAGTTTAGTTCTTTTTCTTCCTCTTTGTATTTTCTATTTCTTTTTGATCTTGAATAGGAGAGAGAGTGGTACATGGTTGGAAAGTAAGAGTGCTTGTAATATAAGGTGACAAGGTATGAAAGGTTCTCTCTTTACCTCTCTTTGTTTTCTTCTCTCTATCTCCTTTTGCATATTTAGCTAATTTTCTCTCATGGCAACTAATTACTAACCACTAACTTGCTAACTTCTTACTTGATAATTCATATGAATTTAATAGCCTCTACTTGGCCTTACTCTTGCAAGAGCCATTGATGGCTCCTGATGATGGATTCTAACACTCTAACATCCTAACTCTCTAACAAGCTAACATTACTTATTCCATGCTTACTCTTGTTTAGTTTTAATGGTTTCAGTGTAGCTTGCACTTGTTATATTGAGTTTGATGTGAAAGTTATCATATGGGTTATGCTTTGAAATGCTCTTGAACAAAGGACTAGTGATGGCCAATGATACATGTGAGGCAACTATCACTAAGAGGTTAGCATGATTAGTGGAGCCATTAGTAGTGAGTAGCCATGCGATTTCTTTCTTTTCACTTTATTTTAGAAATACTATCAAAAATCACAAATATATTCTTTTCTATGTTTCCCACTTCTGCGTGTTTCACCATACTTCTCTTTTCATTCTGGTTTCTTTTCTTTTCTTTTATTCTTTCAAACATTGAAGAACTTTTAACATACATGTGAACATACCGTGTAAGCTTCTATCGCCTCCCATCCTTGTGGATTTGACTCATTTTAGCCTCAATGCTATAACGGAAGTATCGAGGAAGCTAAAGCACACACTTTAAATCTTGATTTCAAAACATATACTTTTCGTGCGTGGTTTTCCCCCGATCAAATTTTAGCGCAGTTGCCAGGGATGGGAACAATTTGATTTAACGTTTTTGTAACTTTTCTTCTTTATTTTTTAGTGTGCAGGTTAAAGTTTAGCATTGCAGAAATCCACACTCGCTTTTGTGTGGTTGGGTAAATTCTTGTATATTCTGCTGCTAGTTTTTATTTATATTACATGTGCACTGTAAAATTTAAGAACTAAAATACAGAAATTGGATGCTTTAAAACGGTTTAGACATTTGCATTTAGGCACGTGTCGATTTCAATTCCAATATACTGTATTTTGTTTTTGTGTTGTTGTGATCTTGACGGAGGTATACATATTGAATTGCATATAGTTAGGACAAACACGTGAGTGATTTACTCTCTTTGTGTGTTCATTCTTATCTATATTGCACACTTGCACAAATTGAACTTAAAGGCAAACCCAATATACATAAAGTGGGGAAGTCATTACCCTCCTTAGCCCAAAAATCACCTCCCCACTCACACAACCCAAGCCTTAATAAAAATTGCTAGACGTTGGCCCCTGAGGACATCTCGGACTCATTAGGAGATTAACCTAAGAAAAAATTTTAGAGTTTGACTCTTGTCAAATTGGTGTCTAAGTGTTGGGATTGAGAGGCAAAACCCGAAAGAACAGTGGTTTGACATAATTAGGCCCGTTGCTCCGGCACGGATATCTCCCATTGATCTTGCCCCTACATGGCCAATTAACTCGTGGTCAGATTCTGACAATATACCCCCGTGGACAGTCTAACCAGTTAGGAGTCGTTTAGGTCTAAGTCAACCCTAGCATAGACTGTTTTCTTTTCTTTTTCTTTCTTTGTTTGTTTGATTGTTATTTGTTTTCTTTTTTTGTAATTGTGATATGGATTTCATCAACAATAATTTTTTCAATCCTAATATGAATCCATATTTCACCCGACCTCATTTGACTCGGATAACTCCGACCCGACTATGTACAACATGAACCAACCTTATATGCCTAATTGGGATTATCCAACTCAATATGTGCCCCCAGTCCCAATAATATGAGCAAGACTGGAATAATCATCACCACTCTTCACTGAGTCAGTGGGGATACAACTCCCCCGAGTTCTATGGTCAACCACCTTACCAACATCCAGCTTCATATACTCCTTCCCCCGAACAACCAAGAAGAAGAACCAATTGATTGGGAAAAGAGGATGGAAGCCTTAATGAACTCGAGCGACGAATTGAAATAGAGGACTCAAAATCCATCAAAGTCTTCAAATCAAGATCCTTACTCCATTTTCCATGTCCCACAGCAAGAAGAACATACGACTTAGGAAGGAGTACGGAATCCATGATTCAATTCTAAAGCGATCCTTTAATATGATAGAAGCAAATTTAGTCGATTGGAAAACATGTGTAGGAATAAGGAAACTCTCCCTACCCAATCTTTGACTATTCCTAACATTTCTAATCATATTGCTGAAAATAAAAAATCATGGAATCTTGAAGACTTTGACCAAGATTGAATTTCACCACAAAACCTTGAACTTGACCAATATCAACCATTGACAAATTGTCAAGTTTCCATGAAATTGAACTTGAATATGAATGTGAACCGACTTACAACTTTGTGATTCAATTAAATCTTTGAATCTATGTTGACTCTGACATCCTTACCCAACTTGGACCCATTGCCCGAGCCAACATTGATTCTATATCTATCGATTTAGAAACTGAACCACTTCTTTTGAATAGTCACATTTCATTGATGGGAATAGAATGTGAAATTAAATTCTTTGGTTTGGACTCAACTCGGAACCTAAACCGACTCTCGAATCTAAAATTGATTTTTCTGAGTTAGTATTGGTTCCCAAACTTTTCATTTCAAAGCTCAAATCATCCATTCCACAAAATCACATTCTATTGTTGGACCAAGGTGTTGATCATAATGACTCAGTGATGATCTTCTAAGATTGGTCATGTAAAGAAAATAATTTTCATGATAGGATCTTGCATGATCCTATTAATATTGGGGATTGTAATATGTTAATAAAAAAAGAGATCAATAAAGGTGGATTCCGTGAGCCACCACGTTATCTTGATTGGGTAGCAACGCTTGGCCCAATCAGACCACCACCGGAACCACCACCATGAGATAACTTTCCTTCTTTTATCATTTGTTTCATGTATATACACATTCACGATGCATTGAGGAGCATGAGATAAGTGTGGGGAGGGGTTTACTAACGTAGGTTAGTTTTAAATTTTCTTTCTTTTACACTTCTTTTAGGAACTTTTAAAATTTTCTCTGTATAAAAAACTCTTTTCTTTTCTTTTTACAAAACTTTTTGACATAAGGTAAATAGTTTTGATTTATTTTAAAGAAAAATAAGGATTATCTTAGAAATCAGGAAGACTAAAAATTATGAAATTTTAAACCGAGTCAAAATAATAGATCTTGTTCAAATCTTAGGATAAGAAAGTAAGATTGGAAAGATAATTTGATCTTGAATTTTTGTTAGATTTATACTCTTCACACTTACACAATTTTGGGATTGAAACAAAGACTGAAAATATCATAAAATATATATATATATAAAATGAAATAATGATAAAATTACTTATTGAAGTGGGTAATTATGCCTCAGGAAGCATGATTATCAGATCTAAAACGGTGGACAAAAAAATAAAATAATCCCTTAGTTTTGTGGCCTTGTTTACTCGAGTCCTTAAGTTCGAGGAATATTTTCTCATCTAGTGCCCTAAAACTATCTGGTTTGGGAGTCACTGGCTAAAGGCTCACTACCCGGGCAAGCTAGAAAGCTTAAGAAAACTAAGGGAAGAAAGAAAGAAAAAAA